>JAUTBV010127437.1:0-12465 GCA_032361325.1 Lepetodrilus fucensis | reverse complement strand
AATACAACATCCTACACCTCCCACGAGGGGATGATGTATTTTTTACTTTTAAATATTTGATATTTTCTATTTTTCTTTTATCACTATGAAAAGTTATAAAAAATCTTGTGTAAATCAGGAAGTATGGAGGATGGTGTAAGAGAAGAGCAGTTGATTTGGAATGATGCGCTGCAACTTCTGCGATGATTTGATGGGATATGACCCAATTTAATTACACTATAATTAAACATAAACAAGATAATTTAATATACTCTATTATATACTACTGTAAAGAATGATAAGAAAAGGTAGAAAAATGCAGATAATTATTTTTAATCAAAAAGGTGGTGTCGGTAAATCGATGCTTGCCACACAGATAGCCCTATACTTTGATGCGACTATTTTAGAGCTAGATCCATATGGAGTGCTATCACAAACACTAGGTGAGGATTTTGTATATAAAATTGGACTCAATGAGCATCTACCAGAAGTTGTTGATGGAGATGTGGTTTACGATTTTGGAGGGTTTGATGATAAGCGTGTAGATGTTGCCGCTAAAAATGCAGATCTTATTATCATTCCATTTAATCCAACAATCAATTCACTTGGTACTACTTTGGAGAGTTATCAGAGGGTTGTAAAACTTGGTGTGCCTATCTTATTTGTAATAAATGCTGTCATCAAAGAGCAAGATGCACTCGATGCCATGGAGTATCTCAAAGAGACGCTTCAAGAGAGTGATTTAGATTTTTTCACACTGCCTCATACAAGAGCGCTCCAGACTTCTGAGAATGAAGGGCAAAGCATCATCTCTCTTGCTACGAGTTCAGGACTTAAACGCCACACTTATAGAAAAATCAGTGCCACCATGCAAGAGCTTATGCATCATATAAAAAGTTATATTTAACTGTAGTTAAATATAATATAATTAAGTACAAATTAGTAGGAGAAATATTATGGCAAAAGCAAAATTCAATAAACTAAACAGTGACAATGAAGTAAAAACAACCCACGCAGATTTACAAAAGAAAAAGCGAGGTCGTCCAGTAGGCTCAAAAGTAAAAAAAGAGCAAGCCAATGTCTCCCTCTCTGTTGCGCTAACACCAACTCAAAAAAAGCAGCTCATCGAATATGCAGCACAGGATGATAGAACAGCTGGCTACATTATTAAAAAGCTCCTCATTGAAAAAGGGATTATCGAGCCAAACAAATAAAAAAACCTTTTTTTATTTGACAAACCATCTTTTTTCATTATAATTGAAAGCACTTTATCTCTTAACCATAAAAACCTATGAATAAAGTACCCCTAAAAAAACCAGCACCACTCAAAAGCCCAATTGGCTGGGTTGGTTGAAAAAGTAAGCTTAAAAATGAGATTCTCTCTCTTTTCCCAAAGCATACGCACTATGTAGAAGTGTTTGGATGAGGGCTTAGCCTCTTTTTTGCAAAAGAGCCTTCTAAACTTGAGACTGTTAATGATATCAACTGAGAACTTATCAATCTTTACAGAGTAATAAAAGAGCATCCACAAACGCTCTCTCACTATCTAAACCTTATGTTTGTAAGTCGTGTTATTTTTAATAGTATCAAACTAAAAAATCTCACACCAAGAAATAAAATAGAAAAAGCGGCATTTTTTTACTATCTAATTTCTCAGAGCTTTTGAAGCAGAGGAAATAATTTTGCGATGAGTTCTAAATCAGGCAGAAAACCTAAAAACTTGTGGAAAAGTTTTACCAAATGGAGTGAGAGATTTAAATTTGTAACGATTGAGAATATGAGCTTTGAGGTGTTGCTTGATAAGTATGACAATGAAAATACCTTTTTTTATCTTGATCCACCATACTATGGCTATGAGAACTATTATGCAGGCGGTTTTTCTAAAGCACAGCATACCCTTTTAAGAGATAAGCTTGCCAATATCAAATGAAAATTCTTACTCTCTTATAACGATACACCGGCAATTAGAGAACTCTATAAAGATTTTAAGATTACCACTTCAAAAGAGATTGCCTACACACTAGGTGGCGCTGCAAAAAACAGAAGAAAAGTGGTGCATGAGCTCTATATCACTAACTATTAATGCGTATAAAAAGGGACAAAGACTAATTTGTCTCTTTTTTGTTAAGATGATTGAGAAACATCGCACCAATGAGAGTACCCTCTATACCCTCTTTTTGATAGATAGTTTTTAAAATATCGCTTTTTATTTTCTCTTGCTCAAACGCTTCAACTATTTTTTGTTGTTCCTCTTCTTTGAGGGCGTAAAAATCTTTAAGAGCTTTTGTTTGCATTTGAGGTATGCTACTATGGTCTGGATGATGAAGTATATTCATGCCACTTGCACTTTGAGAATCTTCCAGTCAGTTTTTGTGGGCTTGTTTTTCTCCTCAACTTCTTTGAGTGTCTTGTAGTAGGGATTGTTTTTGTTTATCTTTGATAGTGGGATGAAAGTCATTTTTTAAAACGGTTAGCGTATAAGCAGGGATATTTTTTATAAGTTTTTGGTGGATTCTATGCCTGATAATCTCTAAACTCTCATTGATATAGGGAATTGGATAGGTTTTTATTGTTTTTTGAGCCTGTCTGAGTGAAAGTCCAAACTCATTAATGAGTCTTTTTTGCAAATCAAGATTGTTAAAAATCTTCATATCCTGCATGGGCTTTTTTCATTTTTGCAACTCTTTAAAGTGAAACTTGAGTGCTGTTACTTTTTTATTCTCTTTTGCGTAACTCACTTTGACATCATATCAGCCAATAGAGTATAGTTCATCTACAGCAGGTTTTATAACACGAGCGGAGAATCGCTTAAACTCTTTATATTGATGCTCCTCTATCCCCATCAATTTTCTAAAGTCGCTAAGAGCAATTAAGGGAGTTTGTCCGATGTTTTGATAATCGACAAATATCTCATAAAGACACAAAGAGTATTTCGATGAAAAAAGCTTCATTGTTGAGAGTTTTATCTTTGCATAAATATTTGGCTCATGAAGTCTTCGTCTTAGCACTGGAGAGAAGGAGTATGTACATACTCACTTACTAAACTCTACAGATGCAAGCAGTGTTGTTGCACTCCATGCATCTTTACTTTAGAGAGAAGATTAAACTCTACTACTGTTGCCATCAGTCCTTTGATCGCATCTTTAAGATAGGAGAGGTTTTTTGAGTTAAAGCCTACAATAGTTTTAAGATAATTTAGCTCAATTGTAAAACTCTCTTTTGTTTTTAAATCAATATACGCCAAGGCAATCAAAAAATTAAGTATTTTTCTTTGCAGTAGTGATATTGAGTTTGATATTGCAACAATCGCTGAGTTTTTTATCAGGTTATCATTTATTGTTTTTGACATAGTTTGTTTTTTAATAGAACACTCCCGTAATTTAATAAAACTAATTTACCTTTGAGTGAGAGAAAAAATTATGTTTGTAGCAAATATTGAAATAATTATTTTTTTACAAATAAATGCTCTTAGGAGTGTTCGCAACTTAGTATACTCATAAGACTACATATTGCAAATATTTTAGCTTGACAGATAGGTGCGATATATTGCATAATAGAAAAAATAGATCGATATAACTTACCCCATAAAAGGATACTTTTGTACCCATAAAAGTGGACTTGTTATTAAAAATATACCCATAGATGGGTACTTTAACTTTTTTAGATGGCTCTACAGTGCTAATACTCACTACCCTAAAATATATTGAATTAAAATATTTTTAAATCGATAGCGATTTTTTTAAAAAATTTTTCAAAAAAATAAAAGTGTTCTCATATTTGCATTAAATAAAAAAGTATGGTGTAATACTCTTGTAAGCTAAAAAAGCTTTTTTATTATTAAGCAAAAAAATTATGAGTCTATTTGAAAACCTACTACAGATAAAAACGCAAAGAAAAAAACATCTTATAAAAGCTATATTTGTTCCAAATGCCATCCTTTGAAATAGGTGAGCGTACTACCTTTATTATTATGACTTTGTGAAAAATACTTTTTATATCAATGATTTAGATTGTATCTCACAAGAGTGAAGAGCAAGTGCCATCAATCTTATTGAGCAGATTGTCTCTCTTGCCTATAAACAAGAGAGGGAGATATTTGAGTCCATTGTTGAGCTTTTCCCAAAAGATAGAGTCTCACAAGCATATATCTTCTACCGCCAAAAGAGTACAAATCTCATCATCATAGACAAGGTAACACTTACACCAATAAAAAATGATAAAGAAGAGATAACAGGATATAAAACTCCTGCATGGGATATAACAAGGTCTCAACAATATCAACAAACAAGTACCTGACTCTCTTTATATAGCCAAAAGGCTATATAGTTGAATATTATACTCTGCCAATATCTGCCACACGCTCCCACACAGCAATTACTATAAATTACACCCATAATTACAACTAAAAAATGTTATGATTTTTACAAAAGCTTCTCTACAGAGTACGAACTACACTCTCTTTTTACTTTTTTAGTAAAAAAATATACCCAAGCGAATTTAAAAAGCATACGCTCATTACTTGAATGACCTGAAGTTGAAAAAGTGAACTGCTCAAATATCTTATACATTTCCAAATTGCAAATAACAAAAGCTCCGTGATAGTGATTGATCCCCACTGAGATGTAGCTAAGGAGATAGTCTCAAACAGATATTTAGATAAAAAAAGAGTAGTTTACTTCACACCAAAACTTTTAAAACAAGGCGTGTTCGCTCTCAATCCATTTGCAGTAAAATTATCTGATAATGAGATTGATATCTACTCAAATGAGCTTGCTCTTGTATTTGAGGAGATGATAAAAAGCTCCTCTTCACTTACTCTAAATATGAAATCCATTTTAGTACCGTGTATCGCTGTACTTTTAAAAAGAGAGAACTCCTCACTTAGAGATCTGCAAAGATTTATGCTTGAAAATAACGAAGACTTAATAGCACTATGAACCAAGTCAATTAACCCTGCCGTTGCACAGTTTTTTAGAGATAATTTCAACTCGCCAATCTACTCCATCACAAAGCAATCTATCGCTGTAAAAATACAATCCCTTCTTAACTCCCACATATTCACAAACATTACAAGTGTCAATGAGAGCATAAACCTAAAAGCACTCATCAGTCAAAAAAAGATCATAGTTTTTAATCTCTCAAAATGAATGCTTGGAAGTGATGTATCCCAAGCTCTATGAAGGTTTATCGTGGCTTTGGTGCAGTCTATTGCAATTAATCGTGCTAATATACCAATAGAGTATAGAATGCCAATCAATCTCTTTATAGATGAGTTTCAAAACTACACCACCAAGTCTGTAAAAGCGATTTTAGAAGAGAGTAGAAAATACTCTTTGCATATTACACTGGCATCTCAGATGCTTTGAAAAAATATAAACCCAATTCTTAAAGAATCCATTACCAGCAATACTAATGTAAAAATTATCGGTGCAAACTCCTACGCTCAAATTAACTACTTTTCCAAAGAGACCTGAATAGAAAAACAAAACCTCCAAAGACTCACTGTTTGAAATTTCTACATTAGCTCAAACTTTGCAAAACCCTTTAGATATACTGTCCCAAAGCTCTTCTTATGAGATAAAAATAAAATGAATCATGCGATGTATAAAAAATTTGAACAAGAGCAGATAAAGCAGTATTACAGGCAAAAACCAAACAAAGAACATGTCATAAAACCTCGCTTTGAGCTATAAAAAGTTGTAAATATGCTATACTTTTACTAAGAATAAAACGGAGGGTTTACTATGACAATGTTGCTCAATGTAGATGAAAAATATATCTCCAAGCTTGAAAGTTTTATAGCTTCATTACCAGAGGGTGCAGTAGAAGTAAAAAACTCTTTAGATGATGAAATTGTCAAACGAGTAGCAGAGTATAGAAGCGGTAAGATGCAGACAACACCTTTTATGAATGGACTTGATTCTATAAGAGAGAAATTAGTATCGCAACTTTAATTTTAGAAAAATCTGACAGATTTAAAGATGAACTTGGGAGTATTGTAGATTTTATAGCACTTGACAGTGTTAATAGAGCTTTACTTTTTTACGATGAAATCATCGCTAAAATCAATCAAATCCCAAATAACCCATATATCCACAGAAAACGCCCTACCCTCAATGATGAAAATATTAGAGAATTAATCTATAAAGGTTATACAGTACCATTTGAGATAGATGTAAATAAAAATAAAATCATCATTCTTGGTATTTTTAACCAAAACCTTTGGCAGTAATATTTTTTAAAACCCCAACAAATGCTAAAAGAGAGATCAATAAAAATCCTAGAAGCACTCGCAATTTTTAAGTTCCTCAACAACACCCAACTCATAAAACTCTGAGTTGCCAAACATAAACCAAATCTCATACCAGCCTTTAAAGAGCTTTCTTTGCTCAATATGGTAGGAAAACTTACATTTGGAGTTCACCCAAAACTCTGACGCTTACAAAACTACTACTACATCAAACCAAAAGGAAAAAAGTTCCTTATAGAGCATCTGCAGTATAGCGAACAGAGAATAAAGATGCCTATAGGGACAAGCAGTATGTTTTTTCGTGATTATTATCATCGCACACATGCGATAGATTCTCAGATTGGGCTATACAAACATATCATCCAAAGAGGATGAGAGATACTGCTGTATGATACCTATTACGACCACACATGAAGCACAAAGAAAAACCAACCACTCAAAGCAAACACAAAACTCATATTTCATGATGGCTCATTTTTTATCCCTGATGCGATAATGAAGCTCCAAGTTGATGGAGCTATTAAAATCTACACTTTTGAAATATACAACGGACAAGACACCAAAAGAGTGATGCAACAACTCCAAAAACATATAAAATCACTCCAAGAGGGACTGCCTTCAATTGCACTAGATGAAAAAAAAGGAAGTAAGGTTTTACTTCTATTTGATTCCACTGCTTGCATGAGAGCTGTAATGAGTAGAGTTTGTAGCGAGAGTGTCTTTTTGAATTTTAAAAATCTTTTTTTATTCAGTGATACGCAGACAATAAATTCTACCTTTGATAGCTGGTGCAGTTGTGGGGGCAAATATGTAAAACTATAACTTCCATTTTTTTACTTTAGTGTAAATTTGTTTTTGCAAAAGTGAGTAAGTGATAGAACATAGTCAACTAGTATTACCTTTGTTCTACCTTTTTGTACAAACTTTTGAAATTTACATAACGATTATATACAAAAGTTGACGATTGTCAAATTTATTTTTTAACTTTATTTTTATGAGAGTATTAAGCCTATTTGATGGAGTTGCTATAAATGTTTTAATTTGGATAAGAGAATTAAATAAATATTAAACATAATTACTGTGCGTTTATCGATTCTAGTTTGAAATTTAATATAGTTTGTGTCATAATTCAGCTGTTATAGTTGAAAAAAGTTACATCTGATAGATGAAAGTTTTAGGTGTGCTTTTTTCACTTTCATTTATAGAGAAAGTCAGTCTGTTATCTAATTTTATATGGAATTCTTGGGGATGATAAAGTCTCTATGATATAAAGAATATACTCATGGCATTAAAGCTCATAATACATTAAAAATATCAATTATGCAAAGGTCATATAAATGTCGTTACGAATAAAAAACATTGAGCTTAAAAATTTTAAGGCGTACAAACATTTAGTAGTCGACGTAAATCATGACTTTAATATTATTATTGGAGCGAATAATATTGGGAAAACAACATTATTCGAAGCCCTTTTGCTCTGGAAAAAATGTTATCATAATTTAATTAGTGCAGATGGTAGAAACTTTTATAAAAGTGATTCTAACCATTATATAAATTTTTCCGATTTGTATTTCTTGAGAGCTACATCAGATAAAGATATGTTTTACACATCAGGAATGTTATCTATTATTGTTACTCTATATGACACAGAAAAACCAGAAGCTAATTTTAGACTAGGTATTGACTTGACAAAACCAGCTAGTATTGCAAATTCATACCTCAGACTTAAACATAAACAATACTTATCTGATTATAAAAATTTCGTTCTTTACTTAAAACAGAGAAGAATAAAAACATCGGAAGCATTTTTTATTTATCAAACGAAGCCTATTTCTACTATACTAAAAAATGAGCCATACCTGAATAATGCTCAAATATTAAAGAAGATCAGTGTAGATAAATCACACGAAGTACTTAGAAATAAGATATTGAAATGTGATGAATCTAACGGAGAAGACATTCAGGGAAAATTTGAAAAATTAACTATGTTGTTGAGAAAAATTCTTGGAGAAGAATATTCTATCATAAAAGTAAGTAATGACAAGGAAGAATATGTAAAAATAAATGTTCAGAAAAATGAACACGAAATAGATATTTCTTTAATGGGTAGTGGATTTTTGCAAGTACTAGAAATTTTTTCAACCTTAGATTATATTGAAGAGAGTAAATATGGTCTCAAAATTATGCTAATTGATGAACCTGATTCACATATTCATGCAAATCTTCAGAGATCTCTTTTGAGAACATTACGTTCAATACATGAAACGCAGGTATTTGTTATTTCCCATAATGATAGGTTTGTCAATCAGGCTAAGGATGGTGAGTTATTTTATATAGATAAAAATGTAAAGGCAAGTGGAGTTTTACAACCAATATCACAGATTCAAGATTTAAATAAAGTGAAGATGGAGTTAGGTGGGACAATACTTGCATTAGAAAAGCTTAGTGAAGCCAAGAAGATTATTTTTGTAGAAGGCAAAGATGATATTGAATATATTAACATACTAATAAATAAGTATAACGAATTATTTAAAGATAAAATTAATATTAATAATTATGTCTTTTTTGAACTTAGGGGAAGAGGCCAAATTGCTAAAAAAGTTGAATATACTTTAAGGTTTCTCTCTCAATTATCAAAAGAGAAAATGATTGGTATTATTTATGACAAAGATTTCAGTACACAGTTATCTCTATCTAAGATAAGTGAAAAACTAAAAAAACATCAATTATATAATTTTGATTTCTCACATAAGGGATATTGTTTTGAATCATCAATATTTAATAATCCAATTAAATTAGGATTGTTACTTGCGAAATCTATTCAAAAAGGATCTTTTGGCTATAGTTATGATATTGAAAATACATTTGTTATAGATAAAACAAAGGCACTTTTTAATGCCTATATAGAAGAAATAAACAAAATCCAATCAAATATGATGCAGGATCTTGAACACAAATTTTCTTCTCAAAATACAGAAGAACGACCAGAAAATAATGAAGTAACTTTTAATGACTTTTGGAGAGAGTGTTTGAAAGAAAATAATTTGTCTTTTGTTTTAAATAAAAAATATATGGAAAAGTTTATTGATGAAATAATGAGAAAAATTTATCCGTATTACTATGATGAATTACCAATTAAAGATATATTTAAAATTTTAATTTCAAATGCCACTGTAGATTCATGGGAATCTAATTGGACTGAATTATTGAATAAAATAAAATCAGAATAACAAGGGGCAAAAATCAAATAGCTATTTTTCAAGTTTTTTTTTCTTTTGAAGAAGGAAGACTTCATTTTTTGTAGGATTTTGAAAAGTGTATTAAAAGAACTGTATAGTGATAGAGGATGAAAATCAAGATATGTTTTACAAAAAAATTAACACTATTATGCTAAACTGCAAAAATAAAAAAGGGTACTATATTGAATATTTTATTAGTAGAAGATGATTTAGAATTGTGTAGAACATTATATCAAGGTTTTTTAGAAGAGGGATATAAACTTTCTTATGTCAATAGCATTAAAGAAGCACAATCTACTTTACTAGATAATAATTTTTCAGTGATTATTTTAGATAAATATCTACCAGATGGTGATGGCTTTGCACTATGTCGATATATTCGTGATATCGAAGATGCTACACCTATTTTATTTTTATCCTCTAAAGCTGAAGTACACGATAGGGTTGAAGGTTTAAACAGTGGTGCAGATGACTATTTAGCAAAACCGTTTCATTTTATTGAGCTGATTGCGCGAGTTCGTACACTCACAAAAAGAAAACAAAAAGTGGCAACACATATTCTAAAAACAAACTATTTTACTATAAACCTTATGTCAAGAGAAGTGAAATGCAATGGAATTGAAATTGAACTTCGTAATAATGAGTTTAATATTTTAGTTCTACTTACGCAAAATGTAAATCATGTTCTTTCCAAAACAGCTATTATTGAAACTATTTGGGGGTTGAGTGATAACTTCGATGTCAATACGCTCAATGCGACTATCTACAATCTAAGAAAAAAATTAGCAGAGGCACATTGTAAAGATCTTATTAAAACAGTTAGAGGCATAGGGTATAAACTGAGTGAAGACTAAATTATTAACTTTATATCTTCTATTGACACTTGTTATTTTATTCTTAATTCTTCTATTTTTTAATGATCTTTTCTTAGAATATAAAATATCATTTACTCTCATTTTCATTAGTACTTTTATCTATCTAATAATACAGCAACTAAGAAATATTGAGGATACAAAAAAATTCTATATATAACTAAAAAAATGCAAGAGTATCTTAAAGACAAGCCTCTGCCTACATTTTATGAAAAATTATACGATAGTAATCTACAAAACTTCATCAACTTAACAAACCACACCATAACATATCTTCATCATAAAATAGAAAATAAAAAAAGTTTAATGCTAATATAGCACATGAAATAAGAAAACCACTAACAGTAATTCGCAACGATATAGAGATCAATTTTTTTAATAAACAGACACCTGTAATTAAGAATATTTTAAATAAAATACAAGAGCTTGAAGATATTTCTAAGCAGCTCTTACTGCTTTCTAATGAGAACCCTGAGAATATCAAAAAAAGCATGACGCGAGTTTTTTTACATGAAATTGTTCAAACTGCTATTGAGAGCAAAAAAGAGTATGCAAAACAAAAAAAGATTAAAATCGAAGAAAATATTAGTATTGTCATTTCAATGCATGCAAATCCTGTTTTATTAAAATTTGCTATAACTAACCTCGTAGACAATGCAATCAAATATAGTAACCTAAATGGCTGTATAGGCATCACACTTCGCAAAAAAAGCAATTATGTTTATTGTATCATCAAAGACAATGGCTTTGGAATCACAAAAGAAGACAAAAAGCTCATTATGCATCCGTTTTACAGAGGTAAAATAGATCAAGAAAATATTGAAGGTTATGGCATAGGATTGGCACTTGCTTACTCTATTTTTGAGATTCACCATATTGATTTTAAAATAAGAAGCCACCCAAACCAAGGTACACTCATTCTTCTTAAGATACCTTTTTAAAACTGTATTGCTACACCGGCACCTATATAATTGTCAGAATTACTATTGAGTCCCAATCCTATATTCATATCAATTTGTATATTCTTAGAGATAAGATACATGATGCCACCATCCATAAAATCTTCTTTTTGTATTTGCTCTTGTTGTGGTTGTATTGTATAGAGTTCTAAAAATGTAGAAAGCTTATCTGTATGTACAAAAGAACTGCCAATCGCCAGTTCAATGTCATAAACTCTTAAATTATTATCTTTATAAGAAGTTGATTGCAAAGTGCCAAAGAAAGATAAAAAGTCGCTATAGGTATAATCCCATAATAATCCTGCAAAATATTCCATATTTTTACTGTTTGAAGTATCTGTTGGCACTCCTATTAACCCCATTAATGAAATATTATATGTATCATTTTCTATAAGACGATACTTTCCTCCAACCGTTACTGTTTTACTATATTGTATCTCAGATGAAGAACTCTTCTCTATGTAAATTCCATCCCACATAAAGTCAAATTCTAAACTTTCAGTTATACCTGTTCGTAAAACTGCCAAAGGCATAGTTTGTGTGTTTGTATTGCTATTATAGGTGTAGTCATACCCAACTTCCACATTTAGCCTTCCAGGCTGCACAGTATATGTTCCTGTACTAAATCCAGGTCTGTCAGGAACTATTGTATCTAACTCATTTGCACTTAATTGCAAACTACATAAACAAAAAAGTATCCCACTCATTAAACTTTTATTCATTATAAAATTCTCCTTTTTTAATATATTTTGCCAATTTACTCGATATATCCGCATGACCTAAAACAATCTGTGTATATTCATTTTTAGATATTTTCTGAAGTTCTCTATATGCTTCCACCTTGTATTCATCACTAAAGTAGATAAAAAGATTTCTTGAAAAAATCAAACTATATTTTTGCGGAAAATGTGACATTTCAAAAATATTTCTTTGATAAAAATTTATTTTACTCTGTAATGTTTTTAGGGGAGTATAATAGGTTCCATCGTATATGAAATATTTCTCTTTTAATCTTCTATCCACCCTATGAAGACTTCTGTCGTTATATCTTGCATTTTTTGCTTTTTTTATAGCATTTTGTGAAATATCTATAGCATCAATAGTAATATCATCAAGAGTAATTCCCATTTGAGATAAAATAATGAGTATTGTATATACCTCTTCGC
>JAUTBV010127415.1:0-12468 GCA_032361325.1 Lepetodrilus fucensis | reverse complement strand
ATATCATGTCGCAGATAGTACAATGATACCCCACTCAGACACAGTATACTGACTCCGAGCTGGCTAGTCCTTGCTTTCCCCCTTTAATGCTGAGCGCCAAGCAGGGAAACAAGTACCATCTTTTAACGTCTTTTGGTATGACGCGACCTTTCGCACTCCGGGCCAACGCTCTAACCATTACGCCACGAAGCTGGCTACTTCCTGTAGGAAACTGGCCTGTGTTTCAGAAAAGTGCAGTCTTGGCGTAAATCAAGATTTGTGTAATTTCCTGCTATAGGGTTAAGTATGTAAAAGCATGTCACACAGACTCATCTAGGCCAGGATTACAGAACAAGTATTATCTGAAAAACACACAATGGCAAATGATTTCAGTGTTGACCCTATGATATCAGTGTTCGAATTAATAGGGTGTCCGGGGGTCATTTGAAAATCTTCAATGTTAAAGGTATCTGTGTGACCCCCACAGGTCAACAGTAGAATATATGCTTCATGAATGTCAAAATCACGGAACAGACATTTAACTTGTGCCAATCACATCTTAGATAAATGAAAAATCAATATATAATGGGCGAATTAATATTTTAATATACAACACAATCAACAATCCACCGATAATAATATAATACATTTAATAACAGTCAAAAACAGATCAACTTGCAAAAATAAATAAATATTATTTGGGATATAAATTAGTGAATAAATCAATAAACTGAGTATAAGAAATCCAACGCTACCATATATCAATGAACACACAATGACTGTAGACAGGTTTTTTCCCCCCCGTTTTTTTAAAAGTCACTTTCTAGAATCTTTCACTAACATCACGACAGTTTAGGGCAGGAGGAAACCCGCAACATCCGTAGAGTTGAATGTTGCAGTAAACCTGCGATCACCGGCTGGTACTGACAAGACCAAGGATGATAACTACATTGCCACTCTACAGTCAGTGCATCCTATCAATATCCCGGGGCGGGATTTGAACCTGGAACCTTTGGCTCTGAAGTCCAACGTTCTACCACTGCGCTACATCCCGCCCCGACTGTACAGCAACATGTGTCTCGTAACTAAACAGACATGAGTGAAAAACCATTGATTGATTGACCAAATTGATGCTTTACATTGCATCAGGAATATAAAGTAAAGTTATTGGAGAATCACATATAATTAATTAACATAAGTTTAAGGTTGAAATTCATACATGAAAGATCTTGATCACAGAACAATAACTGTGTAATCTACTTATTAGATAAATCTCCAAATGAATATGGTATGATTATTATCATGACTGTGAAATTCAAGTAAGGCAAAGAGGTCTACAAACAGATTTTATGTGCGCTTCTTTGAACCTAGTTGCACTAACTTAAAACAATACTGCATTTTTCAGTATAAATTGTCCATAAAGTAACAGCCATATTGTACTTGACTAATGTTCAACCCTCTAATTTAGGTTTACAATAATCAAATAATGTCCTCAGTTGTTCTCAATTTTAAGGTGGTGGCAAATACAATTTAACATTTTAAAAACAAAGAAATCACATGTTAGTTTATTGCAAATTGCCCCAAAGAAAAACAAACCTGTAAATTCTAAAACACCGAAACAACTCATGAATTCAACATAAAATCAGGTTTAGCTGTCAAACAATCTACACGTTCAAATTCAATCAATGTGTTCAGCATTTTATAATTATTAACCATCTCCCTGCTAGAGGCAGCTAGAGATGCCTAATAGTAATAACAGGGACTGCCTAATCCAGCAGGGAGAGACTTATCACCTGGAAATGTTATCAATAGTTTGATATTTATTTAATTAATTTAACTATTATTAAACACTATTGAAATAATATTTGAACACATATCCATGGCTCCCTCATCAAAAACAAACACAGCACCAATTACGTAAATCCAAAGTATTCGTTAAGTCTGTCATTCAAGTTATAAACCCAATTCACAAAACCATCCTGGTCTATTTCTGCCGGCTCGACGGCATCAATATCGGACGAGTTGTCGTCGAACAGCGTGAAGTAAGTCTCGATGACTCCACGACACATCGGACATTTGTCCACCTTCCTGAAACACTGACTGCAGGCGCAAGCGTGTCG
The DNA here is from genome assembly GCA_032361325.1 of Lepetodrilus fucensis. NCBI lineage: Eukaryota > Metazoa > Mollusca > Gastropoda > Lepetellida > Lepetodrilidae > Lepetodrilus > Lepetodrilus fucensis. Next base: position 10,369 of record JAUTBV010127415.1, on the reverse strand, counting down.
ACACGGCAGAATCACGTGCGATATCCGGTTCACCTGACAGACGACGCACTCGGGCTTGTCGATTTCGGCGTCCATTTCCGTGAAATCGATGAGAGGATGACGAGTTGCGACCGGGGATCTGGAATGTGATGGGACACCTTGACAATGAGAATTGACACGCGACGCATGTTCGGAGTTTGACCTCTGGCGCAACCAGACGTCATCGTTCTGGAAATCATCCGACTCCGAAACTGCACCGTGATTAATGTCGGATGATATATTACTGCTAATGTCGCGACAACCGTGCGAGTCTTCGCATTGATTTACAAGGGGAGACAACTCAGAGACAGGAGACGTTGAAGCACTGGTTCTTAATTGCACTTTGTCCTTTTCATCGGATATCACATTCAGATCGGTCGATCCTGGAATGTCAGATTCGCTATCACAGCTATCGCCACTTCCGTGGGGCAAAACGGCATCTTTCTTGTCAATATTGTACGCATTTGCACATTCCCTAGAAGTTTCATCCTGCTGAGTCGATGACACTGCGTCCAAACTGGTGGCTAGATCCCTATGCTGCACCGTCCTCTGTGGAGCGGCTGCATCTTCGGGGTTCAATTGACCGCGATTTCTGCCATCGGACTGCATCGTGGTCTCGCTAGATTCCGTCTGTTGGGACTGGGAGACGTTAGTCGCCAGAAACAAGGACTGCAAGTTGAAAACTCGGCCGTCATCAAGTTTGAGGAAATTGCCCACTATCTGAGATGCCATTTGTACTGAGGAATCTTGTAGATGCAGAAACGTGAAATTGGCGATCTATAAAATGATGGAAAAGTTTTACTGTTAGAGCTTGAAAATAAAATCATACTCAGAAAGGTTTGTAATCTCATGGCCAGTTAAGAAGCACTTTACATTACACACATTTACATTTTGACATCCGAAAACCATATTGTTCGAATGATTGTCTTAGCTTACCACGGCAGGTTGTTCATATGACCCCTGAGGGTCAACAGTTGCAATGACGACACACGGATAGCAGAGTCTTGGACTGGTCCCTAGGGAGTTCTCATTGATGTTGTCAGGACACTGGTAATGGACGTCCTTACTGGAATCTTTCTCCAATCTGTAAACAGAAAATACAGATGACACAAAAACCTACAGGGGCATATAAATAGTCTGGGAACGGAACCTTTTTTTTCAGATTGACCAGGAGCCATGTTCCTGAAGCTATCATATACATAACGACAAGTGGAGGGAAATTCTGATGATCTTGAAAGAGTAAAAATGTTCCTCCACGATGTTATTACATACAATTGTATACGACAGCTTCATGGTCCCATGACAGGATCATGGCCCCAGGTCTCTAGATAATATTCCCGCAGCGACGTTAAACTCCATATTCACTCACTTACCCTAGATAATGAAACTATTTTAGGCTCAATGCAAAGTTTTGTTCACAAATCTTCATATAAAAGTTGACCTTGAGCATGAAATCATACTCAAAATGTTCGGTAATCTCGGTAATTTTCTGATTAAGTTTTTATTCTCAACTTCACGTGCTACGCTCAAAAACATGATGTTTTATGAACAATATTCTGAGTTGAGTATGAAACCGTCCTCAGAAAAGTTTCATAATCTCGGGGCCTGGTGTAAAATTTGAGTTCTGCCACTTCCTGCAGCGCTATATAGTAAAAGTATGGTACACTTCCCGGAAAATTGCTATTTATGAACCACATTTCATGGTATCTTTAATTTTAAATAAATCTGTAGCTCAGTATGTCATATTGTGAATTGAACAGTGTCACCATAGTTACCTGACCAGTGGAAGAGAGTGCAGGCATTCCCCGTCTCCCTGCAGTGCTTGACCAGTGGCCAGCTTGTCTAGCAACGACCAGGATGACCACTGGAGCATCTCGTGAACTTTGTTGATGTTGGCGCCCCAGAATACCGATACAGACCCATCGGCGACCGAAGATATAGACAGTGTGAATCCATCTGCAAAATCAGTTTGAAATAAAGAAGATCCTGGTCATTTGAAAACCTACAATGTTAAAACTATCTATGGGACCACCTGAAAATTACAGATTTTACCACCATTAACATTTGGTCCTATGGAGACAACTAAATGTTTTCAGGTATAAATGACACAAATCGTGAAACCAAGAAGAAAATTCACGTAGCTCTTGTATCCACTACGATTCCTGTGTATACATAAGAGATCGCTATGAGAGCGCTTATTGTCTCTTAGTAAATGTGAGAGTTTTGTGAAACGAACCCAGGATCGACCAACGCTATCGGTTGATGGCATGGCCATGAGTTCAACGTGGCAATATTTATTTTCATGCCAGTGTGAAATTCCTACCTCTAAGACTAGCAGTTGCCGGGGTAACGAGCTGTATGGAGAATGGATTGGTGTACGTATCCATTGCCTTCTGATTGGCTGTATTTGGGGCTGGCATCGTCATGGCACCAGGGAAATGGAACATGTCATTGTTGAACCTGAAATGTTTTATAATGATTTAATAATATATACTATTATCAGTGATTATAATCGATTTAGAAACCAAATCACTTATTGTAAAGGTGCACTCACACGGGTCGATCCGTCATAACTATGTGTCGCATCGTACCGTGTGAGTGTACAAACGATGTGATCTAGAATTCCAATCGACAGAGCGCAAGGACCCCAGGACGTCGCAAAAAGAGATCGTATGACTAGAACAAGCTCTACTCTTAAGACGGATCGTAAGAAGCGCAGCCAATCAGAAAACGGAAATATATCACGTGATGTTTGTCAACATTGAAACCAAAGCTCGACTTCGAACGCTTTGAACAGAACGATTTGAACAAAATGTGGCATTGCTCATTATTTGAGCCCTGAAACATTATGGAATGTCGGCGTGACTGAAAAGAATGCAGCGTAGGTTGCAATATAGCACTTGCATTTCCTGATAAAACTATAGCAAGTGAGTTATCAACACTGCAAATACAATACATCATAGGGCCTACCCAACAACTTATTTTTAACTTTTTTTTCGTCATCTAAACATGCAAGTAGGATGGGACGCTGACACCATTTTGTAAATAAACGCAAGGTCGGCAAGGGGCGCACAACTCTAACGAACAATACAGATTACTTGCGATGGGGTCGCATCGTGTGAGTGCACGTTCGATCCAACCATGCAACTGGTTGTACGATCAATCGAACTAGCCTCGTTGTACTGCCGATCGACCGGCACCTTAATTCCATGATCAGCTATCGAAGATATAGATATTTATACGTTGTGATGGAATTTATATGATAAACGCTTGAAGAATTAATCATCGGGAAAAAAACAGATTAAATTATTTATTCTGTTACCAAAGTGAAGTGTGAACAAATTGATAACATGTAGAATGCACATTTTGGCAAAGAGTTCAATTCACTTTTGTATAATTTTCGAAAAGCGTTCAGTTAAAGGCATAATATCACAGTTGATAAACATGTATAATCGGACAAACAAATTTAGAACTGAGACTAATTACGCCTGATGTATTTATCCCCCAGCACTCGATAGTTATAAAACAAATCATATTTTATATTAAATAGGGGAATGTTCTGCTATTTATCTCGTCTTTGATGTATCACTGTTCTAATAGGAATATGTGCGAGCAAACAGAGTTATGTCCCTTTTGCATCATGTATTAAGAAGCCGTTGGACGTATTTGATTTAAACCAGACTCTAAGAGTCGCCGGTGGGGTTGCAGTGAAGATTTGTCAAACACACAGCGATGGAAAGCTTTTTGGAAGTATAAACATGATTTTATGTACTAGTATGTCAAGTGAATGTACTTTGCAGTTATAGCTAAGAACTAGTCCAAAACAACCATAAATATCTGTGATATTATGCCTTTAACATTTTAGTTATGCTTTGAGAATGCATATATCTTGACATGTTGACAGTATGGATGGATGGGGTTTACCAAACTCTCTTATTGATAGTTGTGAAACTAACTCATGGACAGTTAAGCAGCATACACCTAATATTATATTGTAAGTAAATACTTTCTAAAATTTCGGCCATAAATTAAATCGTCGGGTGTCTCCGCGTATCTCCACATCGAACCGGTTTTATAATCACGCTACAAACCCTACTACGATTAACACTTTTCATACTGGAGGTTCAATGGATGCCCTACTCAACAGTATGTATCTAATCCAGCAGGAAGAGGGTTAAATTATGCACAGCATACCCGCGACACCTGGGAACAAGGGGAAGTTCAATACAGCATTTAATATGTGTACGTATTTAGGGCCAGCTACGTGTAACGTATCTTAGTCACTTTATATTTCCATAACACAGCACTTGATCGTTATCCTGAACGCAACCCAGCTTGGAGCCACTGTTTAGATAATACATTCCATTTAGGTATGGATTAGATCGTTTTCTCTGTCATTGTTAAATGAGGAAGTTTACATTGCGTAAAAACAAGAATCTTTCAATGTGATCGATTTGTTAATTTAGTCCTTGTCTTGTGCACACAATCGTGATGAAGGGCCAATGTCACCAGTTACAAACACTTTAGTGTTGTTCTATGTGAACATTTACCTAAAACGTTTTATTTACGTGGAAGTATAATTATTTTTCTATTGATAACTTTGTCTCATAACGGCTGTGTAGTAAGTATCTTCTTTTTACATATATTATCGTGAAATACTGTAATACTATTTTAAATTTAGTTAACCCTTGTTCGCGTATGGGTGAAATATTCTCGGTGAAACGTAAAGTACCACTGTAATATTTCCTGTGAATAGCCCGCTACTCCGTATACAGCTTGATACGCCGAATAGCCAGCTACCCCGCGCTGCGATATCAGTATACATATATAGCCCGCCTGTTGCCAAATTGAGCAATTTTGACAAATACATCGTCAGATGACAGATTGCCCTCATCGGCGTATTCCAATTTCATTAAATGATAAATGTGTCCTAACACTCCTGTATGTAATGTGTAGACTTACGTGTAACATGATGTTTGTAAATAAAGTGTCATTTCGTAATAACGTGTTTTATGCATTTTTACATCGGTACATGTGCCAATAATATATCTGTGGATCAATCACATCTGTCTGTCAGCCGCGGTTTGTCGTTCTTATCTGTAATGAATAGCTATTGCAGGCTCACCTCCTACGATAAACACGTCGCCGCGATGCCATTGGAAAATGGAGTATAACGAAAATCTCCCAACGAATAACGTATAACGAAAATGTGGTCATCACTAATATTGAATTAAATTAACTGGTATCAATCTGATTCACTTATTATTATGAGTTAGTAGTCTATAATCAGTTAAACTATATGGCCCATATTATCGAACGCGGTCTGGACCAGGTTTAGCTCTAAAACGCGAGTTTAACCGTAAACGGTAATATGGAAAGCAGATTACTGGAAACTGGACCTGGTTTTGGTATGCTTGTTTTCTATAATATAGTTTTTGCTAAACCAAGAGTCTGGGTTTCCGTAAACCTTAATCCACGTCTGCACTAAACCGCGTTCGACAATATGGGCCTATGGGCCTACATGTCTGTGTTCATAACTATCGGTAATCGGGTTTTTTCTCTCCATATCTTTTTTTTTAAATAGAACTCTTTAATAATTCATTATGTGTATCATAGTTTACAATGGTGTTATGGTCTTGGACTATCTCATTCCCAAATCATATAACATTAACCGATCACCTTTCGAGTAAGGTCACTATATAGCAGATAACGCTGGAAGTCATAAATATTTCAAGTGTGCCCGGTAAAATGCAGGAATAGTTATTGTGTAGAAATTGAAAAGGACATGGGAAGTTACTCTACAGTACAAATAAGGAACTTGGCCGATATAAATAGGAAAGATATATCTCATAACCCACATTGTAGAATATTTTCCTGGCAAAATATTGTGTCGGAACTATGGGTATAATGGGGGCTACCATTTTTGTTATTTTTCTCATAAAGGAATTGGGATCGTGAAAGTAACTGATTTACCAACTTAAAAAACATCATTGCAAATAACAAATCAGCACTCGCACATACTATTAAATAGTGCATCGACATTCGTGCAGTTATTCTAATTATTTCTTTTTAATGTGAGGGTTAATTAGAACCGATTAATTATTATTCGTCCTCCCGGAGTACGTGATCTGGAACCGCTCCGTTGTAATCATGGATACGGTTAATGCCATCGATCCCTGGATGTCAACGTTACTTTATAAATTGACGGCAATAAAGATGCAGGAATATATGCCACGAAATCGCCCAGCTTTGTAAACAAATTGTACGCAATTAATCGATTATCGCAACGCTATTTCCCTGTCAGTTCTGTAAATTGTATCAGTATTGTATGAGATTTATTCCCAATGCGAAACTATTCAGATAACAAATAATTCATTCTGAACCGGTGTCATTTTCGAGTATTCAAATATGTAAACAGTATAATCGTGCATTTATTTGTTGAGTAGATAACATTCTATGAAAGTCGATTGCTATTGTATAGTGTATCGTTCTGCACGTTATATATGCGGCCTACTTCCATCCATTCAATTGATACGATAGCATATATAAGGCTTCCTATTTTAACCTGAGATGGGAACACGTATAAATTGCCTTGTAACTTTCAAACAAGTACAAAAATATAAAGCAGATCAATACTCGTACTAAATGGAGTACCAGCGTCCCATGTTCATATGCTGCCTTGTAGCATGTAAACATATACGTAGGAAATAGTTGTTATGGTAACTAGTTTATCAATATTTGACACGTGTCTCCATGAATTAAAATCAGACACTTGATTTTATTGTTTGTTTGCTGTTTATGAGATTATAACTGGCAGATAATGGACTGTATTGGTTTAAACTCTGAGAAAGGGTTATCGGTATATGTGACAATGTGATCATAATGTCCGTTTGCCTTTGGCCCCGATAAGCGGGAATATATAGGTGAAGACGAACAATAACTGGGTGGGTGGCCGGACGTTTGCCTGTACACAGCTATATAGCAAGAAGGTCTGCACAACTCTCGGTGTAATTTGTCGGGTGGTGGCGGTCTGTCTGGAACCATGGTGATATGGGACAACTGCACCGACGATGTCGTCAACTTCGAGAAGAACATCCCTGTCGTCGTGGTGTTGGCGGTGTTCGTGGTGACCGGAACCATGGGCAACAGTCTGGTCCTGTTCATTTACGGCTTCCGGTTCAAGACGTCTACGACGAGGGTGTTCATCCTGTCCCTGGCAATCTTTGACTTCATTACATGCGTGACATTGCCCTACAAGATGGTGCTGCTCCGATTCAGCGACCTCTACAACCAGCAGCCGTACCAGAGAGTGGAAGTCGTCCGGCTCTACTTCATACAGGTGTCCATGATGCTACTTCCGCTGGTCTCTATAGACAGGCACCGCCGGATATGCATGCCGCACAAGAGACAGATCTCTCCTAGAATAGCGAAATGCATGGTTCTTGTGCTGTGTGTTGTGATGGCCACCATCACCGTCTTCCGAATGGCGGTGTCGAATAACCACACGTGCTACCGAGCCGAAGCGTACATCTCGCCAGAATTCGTGTCCGAGCATCTGGATGTTGGATTAAGGATATTTTACTTTGTGTATATGATAATGCCTTATGTCATTCCCATCCCGATCCTTATCATATCCTATGCTTTAATTGGAATCAGAGTGCGCCAATTGAAAGACAACACGGCAAGCAAGGCTTGTTCTCCGAGGACGTCAAACCGTTCTGAGATCCTTCTGAACCTTCTCTCCAGGAAGCGCGGGATGAGTGACAGTTCTACAGACTTCAAGGGCGGTAAGCCATGTGAAGAAGCTTCGGAACAACGGAACTTGTCGAATGATGCCTTGGATCAAAATCATCCAGGAACATCAACATCTAGCTGTAATAATGAAGATAACAATATGGAAGCAAATCCATCTGACATCACGTCAACTGGGTCAGAGTGTGTACAAAGAAAACTAAGATCGGGGCCCAGTCTCACCTTGTCTTTGAAAGCCATCTCACTCTGTGGTGAATTGGAAGAGACAATCATAGCATCAAGCCAATATTCTCAGAGTGAAGACCCTAGATTAAACTATTCCTCAATAGTGTTTTCAGAATACGGATTACCTAACCTTGCATCAGTGGAGGATAGTGTTGTTCACTCGCCCACGGATACTTTGGAAAGCGACATAACATTAGCAGAAAACGACATCCAGGAAATTAATGTTCACGGAACTACGGGACAAACGAACGCCCGGGGAAATGGACCCAGTGACGTAGTGCAAATCGTTCGCAAACGCCGTGTATTGGATTCAAAACTTCGCCTCAAAAGAACGACGTTGATTTTCTTTTTGATAACTCTCGTCTACGTTGTATCGTGCATCCCATTTCTCACCATATACATCATATTCCGATTCGATTACGCTGTGGGACACACCATGCTCTCCAACGGAGGGTTCATTGTATTTTACAACTTGGTGTACATGACCGTGGTGTCCAACTGTTTTCTCTACGGCTTCTTTGACCCCAGATTCCGCAAAGAACTACAAACTGTTCGTACCGCCATTTGTCAGGGAAGATCAAAACTCTGCAGGTTTGATAGACTCTCGGTGTGGGTCCACAATCCGAGAACTGTTAGCTGAAACGGATAGGTTTCGATTCTTTAAGCGTTCAATCATAAAAGGCCCATGTAATATGTCAATGCATCGTTATATACACAGGTTCGATTCTTTAAGCGTTCAGTTATAAAATTCCCATTTAATATTTCAATGTTTCGTTATACACAGGTTTTATTTGTGATAACCTCGTGGATATGTTTGATTTTTTAAGCGTTCAATCAAAAGAGGCCCATTTAATATTTCAATGTTTCGTTATACACTGATTGGTGGATAGGTTCGATTCTTTAAGCGTTCAATCATAAAATTCCAATTGAATATTTCAACTTTTCGTTATATACAGGATCGTTATTATTAATAAATTTGACACCTCGTACACTGTATGTTAGACATAGCATTATCAGGTCCAGATATTACGAAACTTTATACATAGGTTGGATATTGTTCATATTGAACTCTCGTACTCTCGTATGTTATAGAATTATCAGGTCCAGAGATAAAACATTTCCGAGTACGATTTCATGCTCAACTCAAAGCTTTGTTCATAAAACGTATTGTAAATGTTGAGCTTCATGAAATCGTACTCAAAAAGATTCGTAATCTTGGGGGCAGGTATTTATAGACAGCAATGTTTCGATAGATATATGAATGTAGTTACTACAGAGATGCGTTTAGTGGCCATGTCCATAGTATCGTGTTATTGACGTCAACTTTTAATTATTTTGCTGTGGATAATTTAATACATTCAGACTAGTCTATCGTGCATAAGCCATAGTCTCTAGATTTGCCAGATATAATATATTGTCGAGAAGTATTATTATATCTTTCAACAAACTGGCATTGATACAACGGTGTACATACTGGTCTCAATGAAGGGTATTATTTTGTATTAAATGAATACTGACAAAGTACATGTATATTAACAACTATTGCGTTTTTAGCAATTCGTAATTTGTGCAATTCGACTTTATGCGAATGTACCATATTCTCGCCTCGTTTAACCCCTCCATGCTGGATTAGGCACAGACACTGCTCTTTAGAGCATCTCCGGTTGCCTCCAGCATCTGGATTTCGATCGCCTAGTGTATGAGGTGCTCCAAATATCAAAACATGCTAGATATTGTGCGAGCGGTCGGTGAGACTAAAAATCGCAGTCGCCTGCCAGCGCACACTTGCGATTTTCCGTCGGCAGACAAAAGTCAGCGACGGAAATCGCTAGTGTGCGGCCAGCATTAGCGCTGTCAGTAGAGCATGATCATCCCCATGAATTCAGAGCATTATCTCTGTAACGCTAATTATTGTACTAATCCATCCCTTGATATTAGTAACTGATGCATGCTGCCTGTTCCTGGTACCGTTACGGTCGTTTAAATTACTAGTAAATGAATTTGATATACATGTAATTGTTTTTAAAACTAATAAGATTACCTATAGACAATTCTATTCGTTGATAGTAGGGTATACAGGCTGACCTAATATTTGTACGATTGTAATTCAGCAATATAAAATGTTATCGTTTGGTGATGTTAATTATATAATATCGAGTGTTTATGTCGTGCATCGCTTCAGTGTAAATTGTCAGAGTCCGCTGTGTCAGTTAAAGGCATAATATCACAGTTGGTAGACCTGTATAATGGACAAACGTATTTCGATCTGAGACTAATTACGCTTAATTTATCCACCTAAAAGTTGTTATTTACTGATGTACTTAGTCCCCAGTACTCAATAGTTATCAAAATAGTAATGTTTTATATGAATATA
>JAUTBV010127404.1:0-12470 GCA_032361325.1 Lepetodrilus fucensis | reverse complement strand
GTAATCATTACTGTTTGTAAATATTACTGTTTGTAAATATTACTGTTTGTAAATATTACTATTTGTAATCATTACTGTTTGTAAATATTACTGTTTGTAAATATTACTGTTTGTAAATATTACTATTTGTAATCATTACTGTTTGTAAATATTACTGTTTGTAAATATTACTGTTTGTAAATATTACTATTTGTAATCATTACTGCTTGTAAATATTACTGTTTGTAAATATTACTGTTATAAAGTGCCTGATTTTAAAATTGTATTGACTTCTTGTGACAACCATTTGATATCTGATTCTAGGTCGATGTCGCCTCCCACCGGTTCAAGGTGTAAATATTACTGTTTGTAATTATTGCCATGTTTGTAATGTGTGCAGGTAATGCGTGGTATCTGGAAAGTATCACAGTGACGGACATGTACGACAAGAGGATCTACGAGATTCCCTGCGACCAGTGGCTGTCCGAGCACGACGGTGACCGCCACACGTACAGACAGCTACAAGTCCACCGAGACCGAGCCTTCATTGATGGTCAGTGACTCTGGACTTTTAATAAGTTATTTTATAAACTAATAAACAGTTTGTGAACATTTTGTCTGGTGATGTGTATTGAAATCTGACATTCTTGAGTGTTATGGTTAATGCAGTTTGTCAGCAATGAAAGTTCTGAATGTCCAGGCATCATATATGCTTATTACTAAGATGGTTAAGAAGTCTATAAAAGGGTTACTATTAATTATGAATATCAACCATATTGTACACAATATTAATCTATAAATAGGGATAGAATAAACGGAAATGTGTCACACAGAACTGCAAGAAATGAAGAATGAGGCGGTAGTATTCAAAATATAATTTTATTTCTAGTGTTAGACTCCACCGATGGCCCACAAGATGACCAGAAAAGCCGACCAATTTCAGAAGATGATTCTGATCAGATCGTTGTCAAGCACGACAAGGAAAGTATGAAAGCACACAAAAGCAAGTCTGATAAATCCACTAAAAAATCCAAATCTTCGTCAAGTTACTCTTCTTCGGATTTTGAGTCTTCCTCTGATTCAAAGGAAGCCGCAGTTCTCAAGTTAAAGGACAAAAGTCCAAAGTCAAAATCCAAGAAGCCGGTGGAAGAGAAGCGGTCCCAGCGCGGTCCGACCTTCACATTTCGTAGCAAGGATGGAAAGAAAGTAGCAGTGCGGCGAGAAGCAGAAGACGAAAAAGGAGAAAGTGAGGATTTCGATGACAAGAAGACGAAGGAGGAGTTCATGACTGGATACAAGGTGAGGGGAGTGATGACTGTATCTGTAATGTGTACTTGGACTGTTAACTATTCAGGTGACTGTCATAATCAGTATCACCCATTAGCCCAGGTAACACCTCAACAGTTTGGACATATCTGCTCAATAATTCATGTTTTAATTATTGAAGGATTGTAAAATGAAGTATATGGATGGATGGGACAATTTGTATGACTTTTGTATACTTACAACTTGTATGTTGTCTTAAATTACAATACTTTCAGACAATAAAATGATTAGAGCCGTTCTCCCATTACACAGATCATAGTGCTACGTCCTAATTACATGTATAGGAGTCACGACTCTCGTAGAACTCTGATGGTTCTATGAAACAGCTAGGATCCTGTTTGACATGTTCTCCACTGACCTAAGTCTTGAGGTCGTCATGTTAACATGTTCTGCCGTGTCTTCTGCTGTTCAGGCGGGTCTGACGGCAGCCAACACGGAGAGCTCCAAGCGTCAGGAAGAGGAGCGTGAGCAGGAGATGCGGCTCTTACAGGGAGAGTCGGTCCACGACGCCGCGCGCAGAGGTCATCTAGACAGACTCAAGGAGCTTCTCGAGCACTTCCCTGAGCTGAAGGAGTGAGTAGGAGGTCGCAGAGTAGGAAGTCACCGAGTAGAGTAGAGTTAGGAGGTCATAGCCATAGACTGACATGCAGTTATATGAGCTAAGTAATCGTGAACCTCAATTTGACACTTTTTGGTAATGCACACATTGCCAGGGCTACAGAATATTACCATGACTACGACTAATAATGCATTTATAAAGCGCCGATATCTTCCAACATATGGCTGCTCAGTGGCACTTTAATAGGGTAAATAGACTAGGACAATATTATGAAAACATTTTGAGCATGATTTAATGCTCAACTCAGTTTTGATGACAAATCCCCATATAATGTTTTACCTTGAGCATGAAGTCATACTCAAAATGTGTAGTAATCTCGGGGGTAGATGTTTAATTGATGTGTGTCAACTGTTTCCAGCTCTAAGGACGAGAGTGGCTGGACACCCCTGCACCACGCGTCGGCTAACAGTCAGATAGACGTGGTCAAGTGGCTCACCACCAGCGGTGTGGACCTCAACATAGAGACGCGGACAGGATACACGCCTATCCACGTGGCCGCCATGAATGGACACGTCAACGCCATGATAGTGAGTGGCACTAGTGTCGTGTAGTTGTAGTATCGCTAGATAGAGAATAGAGCAGTTGTAGTGTAGCTAGTTGTAGTGTAATTAGTTGTGGTGTGATTAGTTGTGGTGTGATTAGTTGTGGTGTGATTAGTTGTGGTGTGATTAGTTGTGGTGTATAACAGTTCAAGCTCTGTGCGATGTGGCTTTTCCTATTGGGGTAGAGAATACCAGTCTTCCACTCGATATTTGAAAGAAATAGACACTATTTCTGAAAGAGAAGACAGTAACATTGAAGTTGAAAGATAACTATTCTGCTTCTGGGCTATGACAACTTACTGTTGGTGATAATGGAAGTTAATATGATATCTCATAATCGTCCACCTTATCTCAGATTGTTGTCACGTATGGATGAAATATTCCCGCTACAGTGTAAATCACTAATTCCTTCATTACGTACACTGTCTTGACGTTCTCTTGTGTCGTGTTACAGATTCTGTCTGCCATGGGTGCTGCTGTTACGTGTCGGACTGTGGACAAACAGACACCATTACATCTGGCAGCCAGAGGGTATGTACGTCCAACATGAGCTTATACCTCTTCCATTACTTTTTGGTGGGCAGAGGAAATGAGACTTAGTGTTTCTATTACACCTTAGATATTCCTGATTGAGATTAACCCTCTCAATCACTATTAGATAAAGTACCATCACTGATGGTATAGGACATCATAGAGCTTCAGCAAGGGTGCGTTCAAAGACACAAGGGCTGAATAAGCCGCTTAGCTAAACTGGTTCCCTGTCCCATGTACAGTTCATAGGACTCTTAAGACAGTGGCTAATTTGGTAAGCCGCTTGCAAGCGCTTGTCATTGAACACAGCCCAGATAGAGGGTTAAACAGCGTATCCTATTTACAGAAAACAACACATTGAGCTACTTAATTTTAACCACTGGTTTCATGGACTTACTGTCTGTGTATGAATAAAGGACATAAAAAATATGTCATTTCATTTATATAATTTCCCCAATTTCATGACAACTTCATGAATCTTTAAGCACTGTTGCATGTTCCTGGGGAGAGCTACTCTACCATCAATAGTCAGAGCTTCTCAGCATAGAGAGCATTCCTTACCCATGGTTTTGACTGGCTACATTCACAATTATTGTTTGCGACACCTAGGGGCCACCTGGAGTGTGTGAAGTGGCTTGTGGCTAACCGCGCGCGGATCGACACGGAGGACAACTTCAAGCGGACTCCTATGGACATGGCGGAGGAGTACCAGCAGACCGACGTGACGGACTTCCTGCAGGCTTGTCGCAGAGAGCTGAAGAACCCCAACAGTGGCTTCTACCAGATGCACGGGTATGTCGTGCCCGCCATTTTTGTTGCAGTATTTTAAAGAATTCAGATTTTCTACGAGAATTTCTTTTCTAATAACTTCAGTAAAGTGAAATGGTCATTGTTGAGGTGTAATTACATACTATTTGTAAGAATGTTATACAACTAACATCCCGATACTTGTACAGGGGGAAAGCTGCCACCAAGGATGTGGATGAAGCTGGCTGGGCAGATGATCAGGTAACATAAATCTGATAATCATCAACTTGTGAAATTGCCAAACTCCAATGACTAGTAATTAATTAAATGAGAACCAGTATTAAAAGTTTAATCAATTTCTAAGTTTAAAATATCCAAGATAGTTCTAGTAACAATACTTCTATAGTAATAAATCTAATAATTTCCCCCCTCGCCCGATCCATTTCTCCTGGTGTTGAAGGTATCCTACGGGCCAGTAAAAATACCATGTTTTGTTATATATATCATTATTTGGATGAGTTTGTTTTAAAGTTAAGTTCTAACCCTGATATGTAACCAGGTGTGATGTAAAATGCTCCTACTGGACTCGCAATCCAGCAACTCCGATTCGAATCCCAGAATCGGCACAATCATCGTTTACATACAGTAATGATGCTTTAATGACTACTGCTTCTAGTAATGATGGTCTTCTTGCTTCCTAGGACCAGGCCAGTAACACGTCACAGAGTGCAGAGGCCGGCAGTGACGAGGAGTCTGTGGTACCGGTCCAGAGACGCAACAGTACGCCTCAGATCGAGGTCAGTAACACCACCACCTGCATGGAGGACGTCCCACGCACCTGATAGTCCCACAACGTCGCTGTTTTACTGTAACCCTCTCCCAGCTGAAGGCAAACGGATATGCCATAATGAGCAGTGTTTATTTCCTAATCCAGCAGGGAGAGGGTTAACCTCCCTGCTGAATAAAATCAAAGTGTTCTATTTCTGCATGTGATCGGGCAACTTGTCGCCTTCAGCAGGGAGAGGGTTAATATTCAAATGTGTAATTCGAAGTGTCTGGATGTGTTTAAGATTACGTGGTCAGTAACGCCGTCGCCTGCACTGGGAGTGTCTCACATCTGTTTTACATTTATCTTTCATCTTACAAAATATTCAAATGTGGGTCTTGATGTTTTAAACTTTACGTTTTACAAGTTATCCAACATTTTATAGTTGTTTTCACATATTTTTGTGTTTGTTTGTTTCAGGAAAAGAAACGTCAATACAAAAAGCAACATCACAAGATGGAGGAAAGTGGGATGTCTTTCCTTGACAGCATTCGCCAGGAACTGGATTCTTAGGGCATTCACCACGCTTACCCGCACGACTTTTAGTGTACATTACTACAACAGTTAATAATTGTATAGCTATCTGGCCTATTCACTACTTGCACAGGGGATATTCATGACTAGAGAGTAGTCAAAGGGAGAGAATTCATGAGTCTCCATATGTGTATGCTGTAGAAGGCTTTAAATGCTTGTATGCTGTAGAGCTTTTAGACTTTTGTATCACATGTTATTGCTATAGCATGGTTTATTACCACTATTAACCCTCTCCATGCTGAAGGCAACCGGATATGCCCTAAAGAGCAGTGTCTGTGCCTAATCCAGCAGGGAGAGGGTTAAAGCATTGAAAATGTATGGTATATACATTCATTCATTTCCCACATTATTGTACGTGCTAGTAAATGTCTTCCCAACGTAACTTATGTTACTGATCGTTACATATATTACAAATTGGAGCTTCTTGTTGTGTTAATAGTTTTTTTGTATCTTATACCATATTTGTAGTAAATTCAACATTTGTTAAATCTCTGGCTGATGTATTTATCACTAAGTACTGAAAGAGTTAAAGTGCCTTGTTCAATGTATCCTGTGATAAAATACACACACTATTTACCTAGCGACCTATTGTATATATAAACCCACAAAAGTGACAGAGGTGTCCCAGAGTTTCATATTCAGTAATGATTGGAGTTGACAACTTGTAGGAACAGCTGAAATATTGTAAATAGAAAGCTGACCAATTTTGTTTTTTATATATGTTATATATTTGTTCATATGAACTTTTTTTAATTCTATTATTTTAGCCTTCATCTGTCTCAAATGTTACCTCCTGTCTTCTCAATATGTCAATGTATATTTTCAATGATATACATACTTATATTGTTTGCTTTACTTGTTCCAATGATTATGTGACATGGATATTATTACCTAAGTACAAAAGCATCTAGAATTATTGTATGTGTGTAGCAACTCCCTGCCACTAGGTTATTCCTCTCAATATCTTAATTAGTTTCGAAGATATCATGTAAGTTTGACTACGATTTATATTTGAATACATCTGTTAAAAGATTTAGTTTATAATACATCTGGTAAATGATTTATATTTATAATACATCCAGTAAATGATTGATTGATTTTAACATCCACCGACTTACCATCATGAAATAACTAAACCATTTGTTAAAAAGTACCTATCAAATTTTAATTGTTGACATTTTGTTTACCTATTGACAAAGTGATCCAGATATTCCTGTCTATTTTTATATTTTATATATTACCTACGACTTGACATTCCTTGTATTATACACACGACTTCTTATCTCCATGTTGTGATCAATGTGCCTACCTACCCTGTAACCAAAGCATCCTTCTTCAAATCCTCGTATATATATTATACATTTACAAGTAGATCGAATCATATACCCCATCAATACATCACATAATTTAGTTTTTCAATGCTTTAAAAAAAAGGTGTTAATACTGCTTTAAAAATAATGAAACAAGTAGAATTTGAATGTCTGCTTATAAGACTAGTTTTACAATCGTAGATATCTGTTACGGCTCAATCAAGACTTAATGCGTGCGGCAGCCGCAACGATTAAACACACGGTTGTCCATTGATTTGATGGATAGCAGAATAGTTTCCTGCACGGTTTCAGTGTTAACAGTTCATGTGTTGCTATAAGGAGCGATCCGTTGTAGTGAAAACACAGTGGGAACCATTGCAGTAACTGCTTTAAACCTGAACACGCCTGTTACTACAACTATTATTATTATTATCTATTATTACAACTTTTTAAGATTTTATTACAAATAAAAAAAAAGAGAGAGTAGACAATCATGTTATTAACATTCATGGTACTTGTAGATCTATGTAATTGTTATTCTTATTGTAGTAATATTAATACATAATATTTATTCAAGTATTTCAGTACGTCAATCCGTCCCTGCTGACCACAAGGAGAGTGTGGCTACCCTGCCAATCAAATTATGCGATACATTACTATGGATGGCACGTCAACTGTCTGTGATGGTATTGTTGTCATTGTACGTTACGTTATATTGTATACTTTATTGTTAATTGGCTTTGTCTGACAGTAGTAAAACATATTTTCAGTCATATTGTGCGTTTTTCTCTTTTTAACATCTGGGGTTAAATGAAGTTTGACCCTGAATTGGAATCTGGTTTGAATTTGTTGTATAATGTCAGCAGGGGTGCTTTTAACTCATCCTGCCCTAAACAGACAAGTCGTGAAATTAGTGAAAGATTCTAGAAAGCGACTCTAAACCCTAATGTTCAGATTGGCTGGACAGGTTTTCACTGGATGAATTGGGTTTTTTACACCAACTGTCAAGATTATTTACTCGCACCACAGCTTGTACTAGACTGGCTGTTGGTGCTAGCTCACAAAAATATCATGCAGTTAGAACATGGATACCTCATTGATGACTCCAACCATACCAGTCTTCACTGGCCACCAAAAGTACAATCTATTGGCATCCATTGGTATGTTGAGACTGGGACCCGGGGCTCAACCACTAACCTACCACTTTCTGGGCCGCTGCACTGTGCCATGGAGGCTGTTCTCTCATGCAGAGATAATGTAATGACATATCCTATGTCATAATATGACATGAACCATAGCTGGGACTACCTGTATACTAGTTGTATGATTAATAACTAAAATATATAACATTAAAAAATATATGTATTTATTCTGATTAAATATATCGGAATAAAATACTGATTAACCTTTATTATACAATATATTTGTAATTTGTGAACACATTTCTGTTTCAACCATTACTTCAAGATCAAAACTAAAGAATCAGTAAATTGGGTTAACAACTTGAAATGTGTTGTTGGTGCAACAATCCAGTACGTCTATGTAGCTTAATATATTAACTTAAATGTACATACATATAGATCAACTTTGATTTATTATACTATGTATAATGGTACTGGAATCTTCTACAGATGGAAGGAAAAGAATAATATATTTTGGTACTTGGAATATATAACTATTATGCATAATTCTCTTCAAATTAAACTGGAAAACTCATCAGAAGCACATGGAAATGTTACTATCTATAGTTAGAAGTGTTACACATGTGTGCATAATCCCTGGATAAAGTGTTGCATAATGAACTATCACTTGGACTTTTCCAAAACATCATAAATGTACAATTTCTTGGTACAATTAAAACATCACAATGTAGGAAAATATATTACAAATATTAAAGTATGTATGTAAGTATGGAGGAACAAATACATCGATGTTAAGTGAACAAAGGTAAGAGGTCATGTACATTTTTAAATTGACATGATCACAGTTGAAGTAGTAATTAAATATTGAATACAAACAATGTCATGAAAAATAGAAAAATAAAATTACACTCTCGGACAACAAATGCATACAATGAAGGCACTGATCAAATAAGGCTGTTATATGTTTCTCGTCTACATTGGAAAACCTTGGTACGATAGAAATTTACATCATGGCAGTGTGATTTAGTGTAAATTAATGTTATTCAGGTTATTCAATCTATATTGTTATTTGTTTGCTATTCTATACTATTAACCTACTCACCCATGTTAGTTTACAAAAACAATCAATTTAGATAACTCAATTCCCAGTGGTATTGGTATGCATTACATCAATAATGGCTTCCATCAACTAACAGATTTTACTGCCTTTGACAAATCACAGTATAATGCTTTTATAAAATTACCAAAGGCTAGGGATAGAGTTGTTTGCATTCAAAGCCAGTTCTTAAGAATTTGTTTCAAATACAATTTGTGAAAATATCCTTGCAGTGTTTTTTTAAATAAGTATTAATTATTCCATGTCAAGATCCAATTATATACAATTTCACCTCTGCTAATAATACTACAGTATCGTATAATACTTGTGGTGATTACATACAAACAATAATCAGTAATCTGTATGATTTGTGCTATTATTATCAACAATAAAAGTCTGTTCAGTCTTATTTAAATATCATCTAAACTAAATGTCATTTGCCTAGATTTGGACAGAATTTAGATAATCCTGGAGTTGCTATATTAGATTTACTCTGCCTTATTAAACTGACATAGAATAGTGTGTGTACCATACTATGGCAGGTTTGTAATAACCCTGTTTTTATTACTGGTATTGGTTTACTGGAATGTTATAAACATACGTAATCGTAGAATATAATAATATGGATATCAAAAGTTTAGTATATATAATAAATTAAGCCATATAACAAATGTAAGATAAATGACAGTCTTGTACAAGGACTAACATTTAATTAAAGATGTACATAACATTCTAAATGTTCTTTCACAACACAAAACTTGGTATAGAATGTATCAATGTTGTTAGATCTATTCATGGCAAGAATCACTGAAAATTATTCAATTTGTGTGGTATACAATCATCGACAATTGTTCAATAACGGCATAACTATTGCATATTTTGAAGCATTGATAATAAAAGCTGCAGAAAACAATGGGCTGTATAATCAGCTGTAACAATCGTCATATTGTGCTTGATAAATAGCTCTTTATAGCTGTGTACATAGCTTAATTATTACAAGCAGTCACTTATTGCTGGTCATTAGACCCCAATGTGTGTCACACACATGACAGGCGAGTCATACACCAGACCAGCAGGTGTCACATAGAAGACCGTTATGTGTCAGACACAAGACCATCAGACCTCCAGATTAAGAAACAGTTTGAGCATGATTCCATAACTTACATTTTACATTGGGATTTTAGTAAAAAAATGTGAGGAGCATGAAATCATCCTCAAAATGTTTCATAACATAGGGCCTTGCATGGCATCACACAAAGACACAAGGTGTCACACATAACACTGCCAGATGTGTCAGATAGATGTCACTGTAGGTCACATCCGTGCTGATGTCTCCACCATCTGCTTGACAAATGCCCTTCCACCTGAAATATTGATACAAAGTTTAGAAAGTTTCTAACATCTTCTACCTGAAATATTGATACAGGTTTCTAGCATGAACAAAGATGTCAAAGTAAGCAGTCTTAAAATGTTGGGATATAAAAATAAGCACTTCATATTTAATAAACAATATAGAGTAATTAAAATTATTTGAAAATTCAAAATATATTATCAGACATGGTTTTCATAATGTAAGTTGTCAAGAAGGCTGTCTTCATGTACTATCAGTTCCTCTTGTCTGATATCTGAAATATTTTTATTATTTAAGAAAACTCAAAATATTCTTTTCAGAAATCAGAAAGATTTCTAAGGTCCGTAGATAGGACTTCTACAAAAAGTACACAAGAAATGAAGAAATAAAAATGAATACATGCACTAGCTAAGATGTCAAGTTGCACACAGGCTGCAGCATATTCCTGAGGCAGTCATGACTAGAAATACTAGTAGTCACATTCCTGATATAATCATGAGAAGGAGTCACATTCCTGATAATGCAATGACAAGGAATGGGTTACATTCCTGAGTAAGGATAAGGCTAAGGATGATGGCATGCTATATAGGGGGTAGACAAACAACCGGAAAAAAACTCTAAACTGAAATCTAAGTAAATCTAAATGCAGAATAATGTTTGATGACAAAATGCATACTCATAACCATCCCATATTATTAATCCAAACCAAATTACACCAGAACATTGTATATGAATAATAAATACTGTTATGCAATGCATGTGTGGTTAAGTAAATCACAAACCACAAAACCATAGCCAGCGCATAACATTGATGAATGCGATTATGTTAAACATATCGATGAATAAAATTACATTAACATGAAATATATTTCCCCATGATTTGTAAAAGTTTGAAGCAAATGACATAATGGCTACTCATGCTCACGAGATGTAGAGAATGTGTTAATTGTAATTCTATTGCATTAGTTTACAAAGGTATTCTCCCGGATATTTCACTATAGCAATCTATCATCATACCCATGTCTTGTTCATGTAGTAGTCTCTAAAACAACACACCAATCATATTAAGAGCTAGGACCATAACAAAACAAAACTAATATGATTTTTTTTCTCCAAATATTTACGAATGATCTGGTAATTTCTTCTATATTTTAAATCAAGTTTTAATACTATTTGAATAAATAAGTTATGAAATATTATAAGCTGGAGCAGTATGTGTTTTTATGCATCCTTTGCATTGAGTTATCCTCCGAGCCATAGGGACTCACAAAAACACATACGCCCCAATTGATACCATAAATTAAATCTTGCTGAAAATAATGAAAATAACTAAAAAACATTTATTGAAAATGAATACCACTGGTAATTTATTGTAAACATTTGAGAGTATAGCTGAACGGGTAAAAGTCGCATGAGATTGGGTGATTTTCATAATAATTGTGCAGTATGTGCGTTATTATGGCTGCGGGAATCTTTCACCCATTTGCGACGATGCGTGCAGTATATGACACTGAAACATGTGCACAGGGAGGGGTACAAGGGTTTTATACTTCCGCGGAGAAATGTATTTCCCTCTCAGCTGCTCAAGCGGGATACACAGGACTGGCACTATTTCACAAATCTCTCGGATCTACTACGAGACCATAAGCACCCTCATAGCGATCTGTTATAAATGGCGGTCGGGCATTTACGCGAGTGCTATGGTCTCGTAGTGGGTATGAGAGAAATGAGAAATAATATCCTGGGTGTACAGGACAAGCATGTCTATACTCAATACGAGCAGGAAAAATAGCTCTGTGCAGTGTTCAGCAAGTTTTGCATTCAGGGGAGATAATTGTGTCAGGGAGACAACACAACAATTCAAGCATACACACTAAAGGCGGCTCTCCACAAGCAACTTTTCTTGCGCTAGTTCACTGTCCGACAGCGATTTGCACATGGACTACAGCACATGGACTACAGTTTGCCATAACTATCTGAAATCTGAAAGTCATGAGAAAATATTCTATCGACAGTAACTCACAGAAATATGTCAACATTTACTCTTACGTGGAGAGCCGCCTTAAGTTTCATTGAAAGTAACCTGAATAAGTGAAGGACAATACTGATGATCAGTTTCGACGCAATGATCCCTCTCCCAACTCGTGATAGATGGCTCCATCTTTGGTGAAACAGGCAGTATTTCATACAAACTTGGCGATTGTGTATAGGCAATCATCTTTTAACTTCCAGATAACTAACGATCATTGTAAGATAAGGTGATACCATTCAGAAAGAAAACATAAATCATATGTAATGTAACAATAAAACAGCAGAACAGGTATTATTATCATGCATCAACTTATTGGATTTTCATATCTTTTTATAAATTTCTGATACCAAATTCATTGTATTATCACATAACATAGAGTTTGAGAGTGCAATAACACCCATTCAATAAATATAAAATATTGCACTAGTGCAATAA
>JAUTBV010127393.1:0-12471 GCA_032361325.1 Lepetodrilus fucensis | reverse complement strand
TAAAACTAACACGAAAGTCAACCGATAAGTCGGGTCTCGCTGGATACAGATGTTAAACTAACAATATTAATAAAAAAGTAATGATTTTTATTACATTGTTAGCAAAAAATAAGATTCAACCATTTTATAAAAATGCTGGCAATATACCATTGCACATATTGCAGTCCGTATTGTTTTACATATTGCAGTCCGTATTGCGGTTTACCGGTATACTGGTAATACCGTGCAGTCCTAGTAATTTACATTGGCGATTTAATTAAAATGTATACATAAAAGCACACAATTTTTACATAGATTTGTTTCTTCTCAAAACATTTCTAAATATGCATGTTATCATACTGTTTGATATTCATTTCTCCATCAGGCTAAAACAAATTATTTTTGCGAGTTTTTTAAAGAAATATTTTAAAATGTATTTTGATTTTCTTTTCACACAAATTCTTTATGGTTAACAATAACTTCAGTTGAGCTCTTATTCTGGTATAATTTAAACTGACTACATTTACAATACAACAATGACTACAGGATAATTCTGCATGTTCTTATACATAGTTTACGATTGCCTTTATTCTCATCCAAGACAGGTCTATAAAGCATGGGATTAGAGTTCAGAGCACAAAATGAGGGGTTGCAATGCATGAGATAGACATGTTCGGAGACGGGACTCATTCGATGTGACAATTGGAGAACTTGCTTGCATACAGAGGTACAACAGACACCTATAGGACAAGCCCAAAGCTACACAATTATAGGGATGAATTAAAGGGCCATTCTTCTTTTAAAGCCCCCATCCGTATAATTCCATGTTTCACATCTCTATAAATCGTCTTTCAACGCCGAATGCCAACATTATGCGTAAATCAACAGGTTTAAAATTATTGGGTGTTATTCTACAGTGGTACATTTCCTGTTGTTGTGTGTGCATTTAAATTGTAATTATGATACTTAATTTTGAAGGATAATTATTATTAATGTGATGTACCGGTATGCTATACAATAAGAAAATAATTCCTTTTAAATTTTTAGTGGATTTGATAGCGGAAACACGTTTGACTATTTTTGAGTACTATACTATTAGATAATTATTCCTTTTTAATTGTTAGTGGCTTTGTTAATCTGGGAATGGGTTTGGCTTCCTATAAAAAAAAACAAAAAAAACAATGCATCTGATGAGTACCATATTATGATAGTAATTATTTAAAAATTGTTAGTGGATTTGAAGCAGAAGGATATTTTACATTTGAAAAAAGCCAGGAATGTATCCTCATTTAAATTCAAACCACGAATCCATAAACTAAACTGGGACAAGCACCTTGTTGTAGGTATGTGACATTTTTATGTCAAAGGGGTATAAGGTGATGCAATGGTTGAGTGGACGCACCAAGGCCGCATTCCACTGGGAGGTAAAGAGGTAGGAACGTGGGTGTGGGGGGGTGAGGGTGGCAGGATGAGAGTGTGATGAATGCGAATGAGCGGAGATACGGCTATCATATTCTCAGTAGGTATGATACACACAGTTATTCAACGGCTTATACCGCAACTGTGACAAACAGGCTCATTCAAGAATGGACTGTTGTACTGCCGTCTTCATTTCTCTCACCACCCACGCATTTTATGAATGGCCAGATTTTTATGAATGAGAATCGCTTTGGATGACGGTTTTTCATTTGATGAAAGATGTTTTTCGGAAAAACAGGAAACTAAATACATTAAAAGGTGTAACTTGAGACATTGTGGTCATTGTATAGCCATGTTTAACAGTTGTTATTTGCTGTAACCTAGAAATCCTTTATAGGTTGACATAATTACTTTTCATAAATTTGTGATACTGAGTAAAGTCATACAGTGTATTTGCAGTAATGGATGAGGGACGAGTTTGCATTTAAGAACATTATAAAGTATATATATTTTTCTACCAAGATGACAATCCTATTTCCCCAATAATCACAAATGTTCTTCTATCAACATTTTATTGTCCTTTCAATACAAGTACATGTACCTTCAGTTTCCCATCATAATATTGCTAATTAATTCTTACAAATTCTGCATTCCCAAGAGTTGGGGAAGAAAAAAGGAGATAATTTTCCCACGCTCTCATGAAACCTTAGATAATGCTGATAAAATCAAAATATGCCATTTCTGCAAGACCTTCCGGATTTGTCACAATCTTCACCAGTCGGTCTGTTCACAATATTATATCGGTCACAAATAAACAATTTGACTAATTTTCTATGCTATGTTTTTGTTTAAAATGCTTGGGGAATACCAGGGCCATTCATTGCCCTCTTTCTCTCCCCTGTCACCTCTTCCCCTCCCCTGTCAGGTCAGGTCAGGCATCCCCTCTCTCTGCCGCTCAACCGCGCAGCTAACGCTGTGACATTAAAACTGTCACCTCGTCACCGCCAGGCTAAGGTATACCGTGGTATACTGTGGTATACTGTGTCCGACACTTTGTTGTCTAACACATAGGCAGCACACAAAGAAGCCACAGAGACTCGTCATTTGTCTCTGCTCCCAGGAGTAGATGTTACGATTAGTTTCATGTTTGTAAACCGTGATGACATTTGGTCGAACAGCTGTGTGTGCGTGTGTAACCTAGGTGTTGGTGTGTTTAAAAGTCAGCTACTTTACGTTTGGTGTATTTAGTCCAAATATGAAGATGTAGTTTTATGAATATGAAAAATATGTGTTTATTGGATATATTTTTTAATAGTGTGGTTTATCTGTTTATTGTAAATTAATATTCTGCATTATTAATATTTTATTAGATTTAAATAAGGAGAGTAATAGTTTTATCACATAGAAATGTAAAGAATATAATTTTGTAACAATGGATCTGCATGATCCTGGTATTCAAACCCAAGTTGCTGAATTGCGAGTCCAATGCTCTGGCAAAAAACATCTTTTATATCACACTCGGCTATAGTTGCAGTAGAGATAGATGAAAGATCTCTACTACTATATCTACTGCCATTGCTAAACTACTAAATATCACCAAATACCGGTAGCCAAATACCAACAAATAATTACTGAGATTCTAATTACATGTAATAGGATAATTAATGGTTTTCCATATTTACACTAAGTATGAATCTCGTCATAATTGACTTCCAATATTATTATTTTTCTTTGAAAATACTTTCTCATGATGTTCTGTGTTGGTAATGGAATTGAATATGCCTTACATACAGTGATCAATAATAATATATATAACTATTTGTTTTAGGCAAACACATTTTATGAAAACTATTGGTTATAGCAATTTCAGCATGTTACTATAAATACATGAGTATTTTTGTAAGAAAACATCTTTAAATAGCTTCTTCTTTATTTCAAGAAGTGCGTATCAAATGTATCATTTCCTACTTATTCAAAGATAAATCTGCCCTCTGGTCTGGAATAAGCATATCTTTGAATGGAACGTGGTTCAATCACAACCATATAATCCCATCCCTATTTACCAGTGGGATGATTGCCACTTGCAATCCAGCAAGCAAGATGTCAAAGGTCAACACAGGCACGAGAAACGAATTGGAATCATCGAGAGGTGACAAATTATACCCAGGCACTTCTTCTTGTCAGAAGAGCATGGTAATAAGACAGTGGGAAGAGGCCTCGGAAATAAGTACCTGCACTGACAAGGGCCATCAAGACATGCCGCTAATTCAAGGGGAGATTACTGTGATCATCGACAGACTTTGCTGATTAGGGACATGATTTTTAACTTGCAATATGAATATCTGTCATTTCGTGGTGAATTTCCATTTTATGAGTCTCTAATGTATGCGGAGGAAAAAATGACACGTGATTGTTAATTTTCTTATTGCTGTGTCAAGAAAGCGTAGTATTTTCAAATGTTTCGTAAAATATATTTCATTCTTTTCTTCTTTTCCTTGGTTCTTCATGTTGTCATAGTGTGAAAATAGCTGTCACTCTGAAAATACTGGTTAAGCAGATTGTAACTAATTTACCCATGAGAAATTAATTTCTAAAATGTTAACAGCCCTGTCAAAATACTACCAGTATTACCAAAATATCTCGTTAACAATGTTGAAAGAACTTATCTGATTTTTCAGATGTATTTTCTACTCACAATTGCATTTATCTTGGCCACACATGTGTTCCCAAATACTGACCTTCCACTCCTGATTAGCAATTTTACATTTTTGTCCAATACCACAGATGACAGTTGGCTTCCTTATGTATCCTAATTAGTACTGGGCAACTTAAGGGGACAAAGCTAGAATCTGGATAAAAACTAATCAGTGAATCCTATCTACATGTGCACATGTGATTTGTCTGTCATGCTTGCAATCAGGGAGTTGAACATTTATATGGCGGAACACTTGAGGTTTTTCATCCAACATGTATTTCTGTCTTGTGTTCACATTAAAATCAATATAGCCCGATATATTTTCCATTTTCGGCTTTTCAAAGGTGCTGAATAATATATGAATGTATTTTTGGCATTATTTTTATAGGTTTAAAATTGTCGAGAAATGTGTAATTGGAAATTATTAGAAACCAGCTCAAACCAGCAATTGTTTTTCTTCTCAAAATGTCAGGGTGATCTTTTTCTATCTATGTAGATAATTCTTTGTTTTCTGATGCCAAACAGAGCCACATTGATTTAAAACCAATAATTGTTTCTTAGCTACCATCTTGGTCTTCATTACAATCAATGTTACTTTTCACCCTACCTATGTTATCGTTAGGTGTAATTTGTTCTTGGCTGCCATCTTGGTCTTCATTGCAATCAATGTTACTTTTCTGAATTCTACAGTTTCGCTTCAAAAGACTCGTCACCCTGCCCTTGTTATTGTTAGGTGTAATTTGTTCTTGGCTGCCATCTTGGTCTTCATTGCAATCAATGTTACTTTTCCGAATTCTACAGTTTCGCTTCAAAAGACTCGTCACCCTGCCCTTGTTATTGTTAGGTGTACGTTTCTGGCTCAAAGAACCTTCAGGTGTGCCACCTCAAGAACCCTTTCATCATCTAAACCTCCGTGAGCTACTGGCTTCTCTACAGAACTGCACCTGTAGAGCCAGAAAAAAAGTGAAGACGTGTTCTGCAGATTGCATAAGATGCAGGTGCTTTGTCTTGTTACATCTCTGCAACAACTGCAGCAAGAGTGCACATCTTCATGTTTACATTGCGTGTGCATATCCCGTCCTGTGTATAAATTGAAAATGTCAGACGTTTGTTTTTCGGTATGGCAGCAAGGGTGTACATGATTGTTCTTCACAAAGAGAGTTTTCGGGGTGGTATACTTCTGACGGAGCTGACTCGGTCGGTTCAGTGCACCATCAATGCACCATCATTGCCAAGGTTCCGCGGTGCAATGCGGGGATCGCAGGTACCTAAATGAAAACACGGCAAAACAACCAATGCATCCTGGTTCCGTACAGCAATGTTTGTGGTGGCATCTCATCTTGTTGTCGCTGTAAACTGTTGTTCTTATACCCTCGATTCCAGATGGCTTTGGTATTATTATTTTTTATATCCAGGTATAATGTATCTCTACATCATATAAATTATTAAGTAATGTCAAAGCCAGTACTATTATTTTCCTTTGTGGTTTGCTAACATATATGCTTTGTAATAAGCATTGTGCAGAAGTAGCAAGCAATTAAGGAAGTGTTTACGCCAAATGAACTAGCACAAATAATTCTAAATCTGGCAATTTGTGTCTATTACACCTCTCTGCTGGATTAGGCACAGGCACTGCTCTTGTGGGCATCTCTGGTTGCCTTCAGCATGGAGAGGGTTAATGAGAAAAAGGGTCTTATTACAGTTGAGGATCCTTTACAGTATTTATTTCAATCATGTGGCTTAACATCTCTCTGCCAGAATAAGAAGTGAATTCATATTCATATTGTCCTAATCTACAAGCAATAAAGCCAATACTTGAGATCCTACTCGGAGAGAAGGGGTTAATATGAGTGCCATCATTACACCATCATTTCAGAATATTTCAGAATATTTAGTGTCAATGTAATTGTTACTCCAATGTCTGTGCCTAATCCAGCAGGGAGAGGGTTAAATGACTGCATTTTTTAATTATAAAAGCCCCTAATAAATAAGAAAAATATTTAACACAATTCGGACAATCCATATTTCAGTAGATTCCATGGCAGAATACTCTAAGGAATTTGCATATTGGCTGAGAGTGTTGCAATGAAAACTAAATATTTTAGGATTGCATTAAGTAACTGTGCTTTTTAATTATAAGAGCTCCCCAAAAAATCATCTAAAAATATTATTTAACCCAATTTCGAACAAACCATATTTCGGTAGATTCTGTGGTGGCATTACTCCAAGGAAATTGCATATCGGCCAAGAAGCTTTCATCTCCGTTGTGGCCATGTAAATCTGGCAATCTGACCGACAGGGTATGATATTTATGTGATTGTTGATGTGATGATGTGCCTGATGACCCTCTGTTTCTTGATCATCTCTGATAGTGTCCGGGATCTCGGTGCGTTTCGAAATCTGCATAGAAATAGTCGCACGAAGAGGTCAGACTTACTATGATAATGCCGTTCATAATCGGCACGATTGTCTAGGGAAGCGTTATGTAGGTATGTCCTGCTGTTTGGTAATTATCTTTGCTTCAAGAAGCAGAATCAGATCGGTACTGGTCTTGGAACAGTACATCCTTATTGCTAATTTGGTAGTTCATTATTGTGGTTTGCCAGACTGGTAACAAATCTTCTACTGTGAATTTGGAAGATGTTATTCTTGAATATTATAAAGCTAATTTTAATCTCGATAAGAGTAGCAAGTAAAATCTTATTTACTTTCATGTTTTATTTAAAAAATATTATATTGAAATATTTAAGTTTTTATGAAATGATAATAATGCTAGTATCTATACCAAGGGATTTCCTTAAATTTTATCAGAGATTCAAAATAACGGTGCCGATAAATACAATAGTATGTTTTGATTCATTTTGGACCAGCTACTTTAACAGTCATTTGCTGATGAATGGAGTCGTATATATTCAGGTTTTAGACACCACTACCACCCCACTACAGCCTCATCCATTTCCCCCAATTAGACAACACCAGAATCATTGAAACATGTATGTATTTTTGTTAAATCCTGGAACTAATTATATAGGCTTCATGCTACAGTATAAATTTGAACATAAAACTCGAGCACTGGTTAGGATTGGTGCCTCTGTCCAATGGTGTTCACACAGTGCATAGTCATCTGTCAGGTCACACCTTCCAACAAAAAAGGGGGCATTGAAAGTATAAATGTCATTACCCACAGAATGCTGAGTCACCTCTGTGTGCCCACCTTCTGGAATGGTCCTGTCCGCAGAACCATTATTCATGAGGTGTGGAATCTGGTGGAATCCTGTCAGCATGACCAGACAGGGCACCAAGTGGTCCATGGGGACAGAATGGTTGGAGAACACCAAGAGAATAGCAGGAGAATGGTGTCTAGCCTTTCTGGCTGACATTAATTTTGGACACTTTCCAGCCAATATTAAACCATTCTTGTAAGGCAGTGGCTCTTTAATATCAGAGCTGATTTGGTTATGCTAGGAACCCTTGATGTCCAGAGTCTCATTAAGGGAGTCCTGTGTTAATCTCATTGGTTTAATTCAAAAGATGGTCTTGTATTCCTAAAGGAGCAATAATCCTTTAAAGGCATACATATTAGCAAACGTCTCTGGTTTTTGCATCATTGCAATATTCGATGAAAGATTCCGGCAGTAATGTTTAAACTCACTGAGTTTAGCAAGTGTCATTTTACATCTCAAAGGTATTTGAGTTCTTTTGAGTTGTTTTTAATGATTTACTTGCCAATTAAATGCTTCTTCAACCTAAACCAGTGTTCATCAGTTAAATTAGAAGTGCACACCAAAAACGTAAAAGACATTAAAAAAATACATAATTCATTGTCTACGGATTTTTTAAATGTGTCCTACAATCTGATTCTGGTAGTCAGAATGCTCTGGTGTGTGCTCTTCATTTGTATTACTTGCCAATTAAATGTATCTTTACCCTAAACCTGTATTGTGCACAATTTAAAAAAAAAAATCTTCTGACTTTTTCCGAATGTTATGTCCTACAATCTGGTTCCGGTAGTCAGAATGCTCTGGTGTGGGCCCGTTGTCAAC
The DNA here is from genome assembly GCA_032361325.1 of Lepetodrilus fucensis. Classification (NCBI taxonomy): domain Eukaryota; kingdom Metazoa; phylum Mollusca; class Gastropoda; order Lepetellida; family Lepetodrilidae; genus Lepetodrilus; species Lepetodrilus fucensis. The sequence continues at coordinate 4,335 of JAUTBV010127393.1, read as the reverse complement.
AGGTGCTTGTTTGTTCGGCCTGCTACGCTGTGCACGACTGAGTTGACTCAGGAACACTATAGTCTGTATCACCCACCCAGACACCTCCCCATGGACTGCACCGGCCCAAGGAATTGCTGTTGTATGTCATCCCAGCCATACATCAAAGACTGACTATACAGTATGGATCCTAAGCAATGACACAACATGAAATGTAACTCTCATGTCACTCCATCACTGCAATTTTTTTTTTTAAAGTAAAATAAAATTAAGCTTTCTGGATAAATTATATCAGTAGCTTTTTTTCAAATTTGTACTGCTTTTTTAGGGTTAAATTTACATCTACACACTGGTAATAATTAATATGCTAAAAGTGCAGACATAGTCATAAGTTATCACAACAAAGAGATATTCTGAAGCACTTCACAGAAGAATATTTAACAAATAACCTGTTACCAACAAAAAATTAAATAAAAATAAGAATAAATTCAATATTGTAATTATTAGAATAAATGAATATTATTTTATTAAATAGCTAGTGCAAGTTTTCATTGATTTTAATCTGGAATAGAAAATCTTTTAGAAACCAAGGTTTGAATGGTTAACTCTTCAAAGCAACCTCTGTAGTGATGCATGTAGGAAACACATTCAAATCTTAGATATTTATTCAAGATTTGCTTCAAATTATACACTAATTAATTGGAACTGTCTGTGGTAGGTTATGCAATAAATAGATATAGATATATATATATAGGAGGGTCTGTATCTGTACTTTTATCATCAGTAAATTATGTAGAAAATGTAATATTTGAGGTGAATTTGACGAATCTCAGTGGGCAGTGGCAAGTTGCCCCATGAACCTTGGAGTAGTTCCTGTTTTTAAGAACCTGACACTTTTATATCCGGATATGTTCAGGAGCATATTTCATTTGATAGACATTAGTGGCCATATGAAATACCATGTTATGTTTTTTTAATGGGATTGGGGCTTTATATCCACTTTCAAGAGTCTTTCACTTATATCACAGCTTGTCAGTTTATTGCAGGAGAAAACCTGCGACATCCATTGCACTGAATGTTGCAGTAAACCTGCAATACCCAGCCTATATGATGCAATTTGACAATGGAATAACAAATATTTCTTAGCATTTTTCTATTATTTACCTGAGTAACATGACTATATTAAGTAATTAGATTATCATGAATAATTAGAATACCATATTCATGATTACAAATGTTATCAATATTCCTCAATATGAACAATAATTTCAACTTTGAACATATTTTCTGTATCTCATAGGCCATTCTCTATAGACTATGTGGGTGTTCTTAGTGAAATGTAGACACCAAATGCGGACAAGGAACAAATCAATTTTATATTAATCTGATTTTTGTTCCATATTCATTACTTCTCACGTTTCAATACTATTTATCATGAGATCATTACAGAGCACACCCATCCCTTCAGTCTATGTTCGTACAATTATTACAGACTTTGATAAATGTGGGTTTAAATACTGATCAGTAACCGCTGTGGAAGATAATTTCAAATCAATTTTCTAAAGAAATATCTGGGTTAAGAATTCAGTTCAATCAAAGTAGATACATCGTACAATCCTGTTTCATAGCATATCAACTTTTGACTGTCGGCTTCCTTTGAATAATACCAAGACAGTTTGAATAAAGTAGATATTCTTTGCAGTTGCAATGTCACAGAAGTATGAGAATACAGACATTAATATGGTTACATGATCATGAGAACCAGTTGTGGATGTTTTTGTTCAAGTTTTATTATTTGAATATCCATATATTCCTCTTGAAAAAGTAATAAGATTCTAAATTTTAAGTTTGTTTCTTAATAAATAATAGACAAGTAGATAGCTGAGAATACATACATATAATTTACAAAACATGCATTTTAGAATATCTACAAAACCTATACTGTTCTAATACATTGTGATTATATTAGTTTATGTATTATTGTGTTTATGTATACATGTACATATACATGTACTTGTAATATGTTTTAGTTTAAACATATTTTATTGACCAAAATGTCATGGGATTGTATAAAAGCTGGATGGTTATGTGATATGTTCTGATATATTTAAAAGTGTAAACCTTTTTTATTTCCTGGAACTTTATCGAAGACAAGAAGTAATAGAGTTTTGTTTCTCCATACTTTCCCTACAATCCAGAATGTACGTTACTGGTGTATTATTCTTTTGTCATTGCCAAACTATACTGGGCTACTTCAATGCTAACCTGAGACACAGAGGAGATGCACAACCTTGGCAGTTCAGCCTGTAAATAGCCCCTAAAGTGTTGTCCTTTCAAATCAGCCCCCTGTTCAGGGCCCGTTACTGATACTCCATCAATATCCCTGGGGATTTTATACTAATCTGTGAATTGAGATAAAAGCTCTACAAATTGACTGGTGTTAGGAGTCTCTCAGGGATATAGATGTACATGCTTCTGAGGCTGTAACATTGTACTGTCAGAATGTGTGTACTATTATAGCATGTAATTTGGTTAAAGTATATACCGTAATTACTCTAATAAATCGAATAGTAGAAAATAATTAAATTTATAGGTGTTCGAATTATTAGGAAAATAGAAAAAAAAAAAATTATCAGTGTTCATATAATTAGAGACAACCAAATTAAAATACAAAATATGGTTGTAAATGAAATGGTAAATAAATGAATGATTCAATAAAGAAAATAAAGCAAGACAAAACTTTATGTGAAAAATTACTGTGTTTTAATAATTAGAAATTAGGATTTGAATTTTTTTTTGTTATGTTCATTTTTTAGTGTCAGAAATAAATAATTTTTGGCAGTTAATTTAGGTGTTCGAACTATTAGAGGGTTCGAATTATTAGAGTAATTACAGTATGTATTTAGCCTTTCATATGTTATTTTAACAACAAGGAATTCCCAAATTCCAAACGAGCAATGGCATTGGATTCCTCAAGCTTTCTGATATTTTGTAGATTTCATAGATATCTGCCGGCCCGTAACATTTTTTTTTTGGAGTATAGTATTGGATAAGACAACTCAAATGTTGAATATGCGCAGAATACACATACATGTATCAAAGGTGAAAGCACATGAACAACAACTGCTTGAAGCGGTGTAGTTCTAATAATGTGTGTTTGTCACATATTTTATGTTAGATTATGTACGTTTTTTAAAACCATCGTAATATATTTTGGTGTTCAGGTGGCTGTGATAAGCATTTTTCATAGTCTGAACTATGTTCAGGGTACACTACACTCCACTACTTTTCTACAAGGTAGTGGCTGGCTGAACGATTTTGCAGGAAATTGGTTTGTGTATGGGTGCAGTTAATTCCCTTCATTCATTGCAAATGGGTGAAAGATTCCCGCATCGACATTAAACTCCATATTCACTCACTCACTCATTCCCTTCATGCTTTGGCGTTTTCTACATAACACTACGGGCTCAAAAACCTAAGTAAAAAGTACTGCTGCGTAGTACCACCATGGGTTGGTTGAATGACTACTGTAGCGCTGCCTAGCACTGTAGTGAAATGTATTGTAGCCTGAATGCACCCCAATACTGTCACAATGAAGTAATTATGCTATGGCAGTGTAGTACAAATCTTGAAATCAGCTTAACGCACGCACACACACGCACACTTTTTGTTGGCCGATATTTTCCACATATAGCTCTTGGGAAATGTGTTTAAAATTTTATATATGTTTTTGTAAAAGAAAATTAATAACATTTACATGTAGATATTACCCGGGCAGTGTTGTGAGTGATTGAGTTGTGGTTTTAGTATTTTACACCATTTTAAACAGTATTCCAGTCATGTGGCTATTATGATTATTTATTATTATGTTTATTAGTTATTCGGAGAGTATGTGATGCAGGGATCCCTTTGCAACGCACCATTGCGCCATTGGCGCATTAGAAATTCATATGGCGCATTAGAACGTACTCTATGTGCCAGAATGGCACATAACATTTTAATTGGCGCATAACACGCGACAACTGCGGGTCACCGAAATGAATATTGTGTCTGTCAATCACAATATTCTGTATTTTCCGTTTACAAACTCTTTTCTATATTGAGTTGGTAGGTTCTGTCGTAAACACGAGCTTTGGAAAATACAAATAGCTTATTATTAGCTTCAGCTAACTGGACCAAACTTTGCATCAGGGGCAGATAACTGGCGATTGCGCTACTCTTGTTTGAAAGTATATGTTCAAATCCACCTTGGAACTATAATATATTTTTTCAATTTGTTATGTGTGTGTTTGTGTGTGTGTGTGTGTGTGTGTGTGTGTGTGTGTGTGTGTGTGTGTGTGTGTGTGTGTGTGTGTG
>JAUTBV010127381.1:0-27797 GCA_032361325.1 Lepetodrilus fucensis | reverse complement strand
TCATCCTTGGTCTTGTCAGTACCAGCCGGTGCTCGCAGGTTTACTGCAACATTCAGCGCTACGGATGTTGCAGGTTTGCCCTAAACTGACAGTCGTGATGTTAGTGAAAGATTCTAGAAAGCGACTTTAAACCCCAATTTAAAAAAAAAGATTTTAAAAAAAAAATAAAAAAAATATTACATCCAAGGCCTAAATATTTTAAGCCTTTAACAAACTCGAATCATTGTTACAACACTCTCCCTGCTGGATTAGACACAGGCACTGTTCTTTAGGATATCTCCAGTTGCCTTCAGCATGGCAGGAGACCGGGCAGAGAGATGACAATTAATTCCCAATCCTCTCTCTCTCCTCTGCTCTCGCACTCTGACTCACTGGGCGTCTATCAACAGGTAGAGATGGAGGACCTCCCTGACGATTCCAAGCCGGGAAAGACCGACAGACCGGCAATGGGAGATAACTCTGAGCAGAAAAGTGCAGACGATGATGACGAGACGGATGTGGAGTTGCACGGCTTTGGCGGGGTAAGTTTTCTATCTGCTACCCCCCTCACCCCCCAACTGGCTGTTGTCCTGTCGTGGTTGTGTCCGTCAGAGTTGTTTTCAGGGTCTGCAGTAACCGTAGCTCTGTTTCTGGTAAGTAGAACAATATTCTTGATTAGACGTGTGTCAGAAGTTCTAATGTTCGGTGTATAATCAAACATTTACAATTATGAACTAGTAGAAGCCCTGTTTTAATGGTCGAAACTCGATGCTTGCCATTCCCTCGTATTGACTTTGGTGAATGACGTCATCATTGTTGTAAAGTGATTGTCTACTATTGTTCGCACACTTTCTGCATTACATACTTTGCAATACTGAGGGAAAGGCAATAATAGGTTGACGTTGTCCATTAGATTATTTTACAATACACACTGAACTGAATATAGAACAAAACAAGATATTATATATACTCAATATATATAAAAGAAGAAAAAACATCATAAATATTAAATTACAGAAAAATGCCATTTATCGCGTCTTGCAATATAACGTTTGCCTCAAGGCCACTAGGTATTCAAGTGACTATTGTCTGTGTAGATATATGCTTAGCATTCACTTCGTATGCAGCATTCGATACGTGACATTGAAGCTTGCAAAGTGAAACTGACGAACATAAAATACATATGACATTCTAATTAATAAACACGGCAAAACGTCACACGCAAAATACAGTCTTGAAACATGTTGCCGCGATTAAATATGAATATTCGCAATTTATTGCGATCAATCTGAGGGTTTCCATGATAATGGTAAGTAGAATTTTAAAATATGTTTCTTTTTCAAATTATTATCAACACAAATGTCAAGAACATTTGATGTGTTAAATATGAATCATATACACCTATTGTTGCTCTTTATGCATTTTTTTTCATATTCTATTTCCAATCACTGTACATGCAATGACGTACTTTGGGTGCCACATAGAATATTATGTTTTGCCCTTTGGCATTTTTTTGTATTGCACCCATGTCTAAAATGGGCGTCTTAGTTTTGTAAGGTTACAACTTGCTGGAAGTCTAAATGAATAATATCATACACTAGACATTGCAATTATGCGGGTATTATATTTTTTAAATTATGTGCAATCTTGCACATTATCGACATTGCATATTCGCAGTCACTCTGTCATAAATGTCTATTGTCATTGTCCAACTTGGTAATCTCTCTGATTGTGTGATGATTGTCAGAATTACAACCAAGATTACCTTGTGTCATTATACCTCAGAATGATGCCGATAACAGGGATCTGGAGTAACATATGCGCGACGTACAGGGGCAAGTTAAATTGCACTGCGGGCAACCTACCTTTTAACATTTTGCACCTTTAATGCCTTTGCTACTTGCCCTGACTTGATCTGCGGGCAAGTAACTCAGAATGGTAGTCTATAGCCCTGGCTAATCTGACAAAGACAGTCTGCTGTTTCCTATTTAAACTTTAGCTAATTCTCGTGTTAGTTTTAATTTTTTTCGACAAATATATCGCCTCATGTTTTCACTATTTCATGGAAGTGTCAGTAAGTGAAAACATATTTTTAATTATTGGCCAAAACAACTCCATGGTTAAGAACCCACCTCCCATCATTAAGAAACTGTTACTGTTACCATGGTTACCTGTAACATGGTAAATGTCTCTTTTGCTTGTATCCAGTTAGTGGTAACCCACAATACTGTATAGTCAGTGGATGTTGGAAATTGACCATCTGTTCTGTTTGGTCAATCGCTGATGGACCACTCGGCCATCAGAGAATAATAACAAAATGTGTGTTATTTTTCTCTCATGCCATTCAACCAAACAGATCTTTGAAATCCGATCTTTGAATGTTGACATTTGCAAGATGGTCTGCATAATAGTTATTGCCTTGCTTTTTGTCATGCTTATCTCGGATATTGTCAAGCACCAACCAGGATTCTGTATGTTTCTGTATGGTGCTTGATCTGATTGACACCCAACTGATATCTGACTGATGTATGACAGATGTCTCATATCGGCCATTATGTACAATTCTTTTTCTAGATGTCACCAGTAGGTGAATATGCATATTCACGTAGTCACCTCTGATATGTAAATGATCCCTTGACTATTAACAGTAATGACAAATAATGACCCAATTATGAACAACCATCTTGAAATTAAGCATTTAGTTTTCAGATCATGTTTGGTTGGTTATTCCACTAATGAAAGAAGTAAATGTTTACATTATATTTATCACCTAGATTTTCATTATAAAACTTCATGGCTATGCACTCAGTTTTTATCTGAAATTTAGAAGTGTTAAACCATTGGTGTGCTACTAATATTACAGAGATGAGAATCGTCTGCGAAACCGCTGATTTTGAGGCTCCAGGGTCGGTCTCATAAACCTGGTCGTGACCTACCACCCGTGCATCATGGCTGTTTCAGCTGAAAATACAATTTCTAATTCTCATCCCTGATATTAGAACATGACGTGGGGTTTATCTCCTAAACATAATCAACAGAATTAACCCTTAGAGTGTTATCGCGAGTATACTCGTGATGACATCGTGGGCCACCAGCGATATTTACGAGTATATTTGCATGGCCCGAAATTCTCAGTTGCTTCAAGTCATAGGCTTATAGTGTTCATAGAGATTGGTTCAGTAGATGTTGTGATTAAACCCCCGATTTAACATGCAGCAGCCGATAAAAAGAAAAATGCGGGAATTTCTGAGAAATGTTGACAAAATGATGGCGGACATTTTCTCCAATAATGATGTTCAATTCGCTCTTGCGATATGAACAGATAATGTACTACATATATACACTACATACAGAGTTTTGTTAAAATCTTTGGGTCGAAATATTGATATAATCGACAACTTTGTCAATCAAGATTTTATTTCGGTGGCAAAATCCCATCAAATGAATACATTGCCCAATCTCATTAAAATCATATCTCAGATCTGACAGAATCGACATTTACCTCGCATCAGATTGCCCTTTGACCTCATCTTGACACACAGTCAACACTACGCAGTGTTAGCCCATACATGTTAAACCGTACAGAAAGTTTGTAAATGACCCCGAGGGTCATCTAGATGAGGCTGTTAGAGTTCAAATTGATGCTACTCGTATGGCAATTACCTAAGACCATAACGGAGCGAGTGTCATATATATCTGTTTGAGCGTTAGTTTCGGATCTTATTTTAATGAACTGATACATCTCCATTTTTCAACCTATGCAATTTAGCAATTAGAACATGGAAATAAATTATCACGTAATATTAAAATATGGATGAATATAAAATAGAAATTGGATAAGGATAATAGTTGGCACATAGTCTCAACTTTACCAGCTTCTTAGCTACCAGAAAGTTTTACCGGCAGACGAAAATATCCACAACTCTGCCATGAAATTAAATGGATTTATTCAGCCGTCCGATTTTCCGCGACCGTTTTCAAAGTTAAGAAATATACTGTGACTATTGTAGATTGGTACAGCCTAATGTAATGTGAGGATGCCCACATCATGGTGTACTGATGTCAAATACAGTCAGCTCCCGATATAATGGTCTCCGCTATCACGGTTTCTACGCTTACCGATCAACTTTTAACCAATACAGATTTCCTATTATATACTTGAAATCGATGAATGATTGATCCGATGATCCGGTTGTTTCGCTTACCAGTCAGATTTTAACAAAAACGGAAGTGTCCGGTATAATGGGGTCTGATTGTAGATATCAAGCTTGTAAAGCATTTTTTAACCAAGCAACGATCTGTACAAGAACACGTCATGCAATATAGTGAGTAGAGAGCAGGCCAAGGGAGGTAACAGCTTTAAGAATTATTTTTGACCCATCCAATCTTTTAAATAGTAGATTAACACTTACTAGTGAAACCAGACATTTGAAAACTACTATCCTCAAAACCATTTCATGTCTTGAACCACAAAAATGGACCACTACAGAAATTTACCATTATATACTGCATTATTCTAGCTCAATGTAAAATATTCTGAATAAAGAGTTTTCCTACCGATAACATTTTAAAACGAGTTTGTTATATATAAAAAATGCAATTAGCTCTATACACCATCCATCTACAGCTTGTATTAATTACAAAACAAAATATGTTAAGCACACACACATTTACAACTACAACACATTTTATCCTACACTAGGGGTAACATTGTTGAAGTAGATTTTTGGTCACTTCATAACCCGTAGACTGTTGAATACAGCTTGCTATCAGTGTTAGAAATATACGAGTAAGCAGCATGTGGAGAACAGAGCGACAGAAGACATGGAGACAGGTGCGTTGTCTAGATGAGAAAGGATTGCTGATTTGCTGATGACATTTTTTCAGTTGTGTTGACTGTTGTACTTTCTTGGACATTACACAAATCATTCGTTTTCAGCATTTCAAACTCAAATATGGAAGTACCCCCTGTCTTGTCATATTAGGAACTGAAACATGTCATCTTTCTGTTAATGGTATCTTTCTGATTATCTAGACTGGGACATTTTCAAATGTATGTAGCTGGCTGAAGTCATTGTCAACTAATTATTAGATTTTCTTAACCACAATATAGTTTATAATAATATAACAATATAACCACAAACTAGATTTGAGTTTTATTAAAATGTGTCACGCTCACTTAATCCTCTCAATTAAGACATTGACTTTGTGAAAGGTTATGCAAGTTATGCACACAACCCTCCTCTTTCTTAACAAGAAAAGAAATCTAGATCCACATGTATTTTAATTGGCGCGTAGATTATCGTGACAGACACTGGTACTTCCACTGTGTGACTTGTGTGTAGTCTATTCCTGTGTGTCCGGCCGGCATGTTGACACATGTTTCTCTGTGTTTTACCAGGTGTATCAGAAGTCCAAGTGGGAGATAGAAGCATCTGGAGAACAGCTAGGTGAGCTTCATTAAAGTTTTTTTATGTTGAAGCGGACATATCTCGCCCATAGGCGACACCGAGATTGTAACCTGTGTTCTGTCAGTCTGTCAGCAGATGACATTCCAGTTTCCTGTTGTAGTGTATGGTTCAGACATTGGGCTGACACTTCCTAACTGGATCAATCACACTCACTGCTCTGGAAGAAAGTCTTCTCTGGTTGCTTTCCACAAAAAGAAAAGGGTTAACTAACAATCGTCTGCTTTCCCATTGGTTGTTGGGGACTGACAAATCATTGTGGTTTTGACAAAAGTTCTTTCACCATGACTGACCGTAAGGTTGCGAAAACTTTTTTTCATGTTCAAGTAAAAATGTGTTTGTGGATTTGTGAACAAAATAATGAGCATGAAATAGTACTCAAAATGGTCGCAACATTGGGACTTGCTGTTCAGTTAAGTAAGGAATATACTCCGAAGACGTGTCAATCCGAGGCCGAGAACAAAACTTTGTGCTAACAAACATATTGGCGCGTCTGAGGAGTATATTCCACTTAAACATAGATCGTACAATGCCTTGTCTGACTTTTACATATTGGCATACGTTTTTCATACAATGTGCGTGCTTGCTTATTGGTGTCCGTGATACTTATTGGAGCCATATTCACACTTATTGGTGTGCACGAACAAAGTTATTGGAATAAAATCTATGTTTAATTCTTACATATGAATTCAGAGTATTTCTTTGTTTCAGACAAACTTGATGGTATCCGCTTGAACAAGAGAAAGAGGTCTCCATCGCCTCAGTCTGTAGATGACTATCTACAGCTGGATTATTTTAGTCGTGTGTCTCAACCTGGCAAAAAGAGAGTAAGTAAATCAATCACTTGCAGTTGACCACATTGTTTCCAAGGGAAGCAACTCTTACCAGTCTCACTGACTTGCTAGACCATGTCTAGAATGGCTAGTACTCATGAGCTTTTCTCTGGTATTCAGTTTAGTATCTAAACAGATATCTATGACAGTTGTATACCATCCACCATTTTCAGGCATAGCAATTTTCTGCAGATCCAGGGGTCAATTTATTTGCACTAGACAATACAGTCTCCAGGCCCAAGGCTTGTTTTCTGTTAAAATCAGAATTGTCTTTTGCCATCCCTGTATCTTGGATGGACCATGATTCAGTACTCAATGAAATTATTGTTGAATCAGTTGGAATTAATCTAATCTTGTGTAAATCTGCAGAAAACTTGATTCAGTAATTTAATTGTTTATTAGTGTAATTTCAAAATGTCTCCAATTTTATAGGTACCATTTATCCATTAGATTACCTACCAGTATATTGATATTACAATATAGATCTAGTCCAATTATTGATAGTTTTTGTAGTATTTATTTTTTTGTCATCAATTATTTTTTTCTGGAATGGTACATGTAGTTGTAATTTCCTTCATCATGAAAATTTAACTTAGTGTTGCGAATTTCTTTACTTTTAGTTTTTGTTTAACACTAGTGTACTTTGTAAAAAGCTGTATTTCTTCTTCACCTAACTCTGCTGTTTTGCTGCTTGTTGCTGCAGGTAAGATGGGCAGACATTGAAGAGCAGCAGCACCAGAGCAGAAGACGAGAGATTGGTTTTATTGTCGGTCAGACGCAGCGCGACTGGGACAGAATTACTGACGATGATTTCGCTCACAAAGCACTGAATCAAACAAAATACTTTTAACTAAATAAAAGGTGATTATATATGTTCCTGGAACAGATTGCTATATTTTGATGTCGTATTTTCGTTCAGTGAAACTAGTATGGAGGTCTGGCAGGGACATATCTTGTCGTTAGTTTCACGATCGTAACAATGTCGCGATAATAATCAATAAATCATATTCGATGTTTCAAATATTGGTGAGAGTTTACTGATGAGCTTTTCACCTAGTGGTATGACATTGATGAATATTTACTTTAGTTAATTTATTTTCATGTTGCACAGACCTTTCTTTTCTGCTATTATATTGACATATATAGCTACATTACACCACAAGTTCATTCTGATTGTACACCTTGTATACGGTACCAACATTTGATTTGGAATCACTGTCTTTGCCGGAATAGTGATACAAATAACAAATGTTATGAATTTCTACTAGCCCTTAGGATAGCTTTATCATTTCGAGAAATGGCCCAGGCTAGTGTTAATTTTGATCCCTGCTTGACACAGTCCCCAGTTGAGGCAGTTTGCCTGTAACAGTGTAAGCAACACCAGAGAGCTGGGGTCACAAGTACCACATTATAAACTCCAGTGATGATACAAGGAGACATTTTTATCAGTATTATTAAATGTATATCTCTAGGAGGTGTGCGGTTTGGTTTCACGTTGCAAGAGTATTGGTGACTGATACTGGGCGGTTCTTTGCCTGTGACATTTGAGAACCTCCCTGACTGAACTGTCTTGAGGAAAAGACGCCAGACCAGAGTGGGACGGGCAATATTTAGATAAGGGAAGACAATAAAAGTGATTGTGATTTTCAATATTTATTTTATCTGAATTTTCTTTTTACCAAAACGTTTATCCTTGACATAAAATATTTTTACCTGGGTTATTGTAATGAAATGGTGTATAATTTTCATTTATTTATATCTGTATCATGGATCTCATTTTTATTATAGCAAATCATACATTTTCTTTTGTCACGTTTAAACTCTATAAACTCTATATTCACTTTTGTCATGTAATATCTCTCTGCATATTATTTGTAATGAAGAGATAAGATCATCATGATATTGAATATATTGTAACGGTTTCATTCAACGTACAGTATTCTCCAAAACATATTTATGTATTATATATAATAATACGGTAGTCATATTTTATTGGAATACATTCTTCTATTGGCTAGCAATGTAGCATCGATATATTGAATTTGAAACCCCAAAGAGGTGTACGTAATCTCGGTCCTTATTAATTACAAAAATGATATTTTGCAACCCGAATTTAATCGTTAATGTTTGAAATATTTACATATTTCTTAAGATTACATTAAGTGTGACATCACTGTGAGTGATCTACTGACTCATGAATTAACGAGTCTACCTACCGTAGTTATCAATGGTGATGTTACGACCTTAACCGCCAGACTTTGAGACAAGTTAGCAGCCCGAATGTCTGCCGACATGACTTGATGGACATGCCTTCCTCTGATCCTTCTTAACATTTCCAAATCTTTTCTCATGATAATCCATATTTACACAAATCTGACCCGCTCTGTCTATTTTTAAATGTGTAAATTGCCCATCTAAACTTGTTATCTTGTTGCATGCAAGTGTGTTAAACACCGGTATCGGCTGAAGCATGTACCTCCCATATTGTATATTCTCATAGCGAGTGCCCGACCAGATAACGGCGTGTCACTCATTCAAGAAACCCTATCAGTTAGTTTTTAAAAACAGGAAGATGTTATGAGAGACAATATTGGAAAAGGGACGCATAGGGTTACTCATGTAGCACTTTAGCCATGTAAACACTGGAAGTTGTGTCCACGAACTGATGTGAAGAGGTGAAGATGGGTGCTGTTATGCTATAAAGTATTTCAATTTACCACCCATGTATATGTTGCATATACAGTCACAGGTGGGACTGTTTACAATCAGAGATTACATTTACAAGCATGTCCAATATCTTATTCTATTTTATAAATACCATCTTATTACTGTATTCCTTGGCTAGATTGCTTCCTAATCGTAAACTTCACTGATACTGAACAGACCAGTCCTGTCATAATGACCCATAGTAGTTATTAATGTTTATTGTTAATGTGCAAGGACCAAGCATATATCCTTGTGCACTGCTATCTTATTACTGTATTCCTTGGCTAGATTGCTTCCTAATCATAGACTTCACTGATACTGAACAGACCAGTTCTGTTATAATGACCCATAGTAGTTATTAATATATCCTTGTACACTGCCATCGCATATTCCTTAACAAATATGTCCCACATTTTTTGTTCTTTTGGATTTGTGTGCAAATTAAGCTTTGTCCTATAAGGCTATTAAATGTTAGTTGAAATATTTTCTGTCCTTGATAAATATTTCCACCATGTCTTTACAATTTTGCTCACAAATTGAGCTTTTCTACCTACTACCGGTATGTAAATGTTGAAAATTAAAATGTTTCTTTCATCCTCAGTAAATATTTGCATCATGTCTTTACAGATTTTCACATTTACTAAGCTTTTGTGAAATAAAAAGTTACAAAGTAAAATGTTTCTTTCCCTATAATAAATATTTCCACAATGTCTATTTAGCCTCTCGTGCAAATTAAGCTTTTGTCTTATTGAATGTCGGCGCTGACTAAGTCAAGCAATTAATCGTACACAGGAGATACCAGTACATTTGATATAAAATAGTCCTATCCACTGATTATTCAGCGCCAAACTTCCCTAATGCCAGCGCACCACCCCCTTAGTGCCAGCGCCCCCCCCCTAGTGCTAACTCCCCAGGTTTGACAGAGTGACGAGTGATAAATCCCAGCAAGCTCTTTCAAGCTTAATAAATAGGATCAATCTAAGTGCCACTGCAAGACCACCCAAATAAATTTCTCAATTAAATAGCTCCGTTTTTTTCCCCCTTCCTTCTTTTTGGGAGGTTTCCTATCCCATTTACTTGCAGATTGTGAAGTGAAATATTGAAAAAGTGTTGGCTCGAGATGTAGAAAAATGTGACAAGACTTAGTCATTTGACCATATCTGGCGATCTGGGAGACTAGCGAAGCCCCTCATGCGGTAAAGCTAAACAGATGGGATTGAAATTGGTTTCTATTACTGTTAATGTGATGTGAGATGGAATGATAGCTCTAGCTACACGGATAGTATACACACACGACTCCTATCTCCTTCACCCAGATAGCATTTTAGAAGAAACAAACTGCGCACACCGTTGTAAATTACACCTCTTTTCAAACAGTCGCAGCCATTCAGTGGCTGCAGAATTCCTCCGTGTAATTGCTACATTTTCGTATTTTTCAACAAGCCTCCTGATTTCCGTGATATGGATTTTATATGGATTTGTAAATTTGATATCACATGTGATGACTTTTGTGTCATGCTTTCGTATATAATGACGTGTGTAGGCAATGCTATTGCTAAGCTTGATAGTTGATGAACTACAATGTTTTCATGCATGATAAGAGTGGAATGATATCACTTATAAAATAGAGTGGAATGATATCACTTATAAAATGGTACTTTGTATCTAGAAAGCAGGACTTCCTTCACTTCATTGACTTAATTGACTTAATTTCTATAATTGGTCCCACCATTATTATTATGACCTGGTCTGTGATTAGTATCTTGCGTATCAGCCTCTCTCTCCTTTAAGTTGAAATATACCTAGTTATAGTGTAATGTATGCCTTTCCAGCTAATTATGACTTGTAAGAGACCTATATACATCTACTGATGCTTAACCTTCTTCATACTGGCGGCATCCAGATATGCCCTGTCATGTATCGTAGCTAATCCTTAATAGGTGAGGGAAGAATGACAACAAAATTGTTGGGCATACAAGAAATTATTGGGGATATTAAATAATATACAATTGTACAGAATTAAATATTTTCTCTAATATTCACATATTAAACACCTATATACTTTCGATGAACCATTTACTGATTAATTTATAGTTTTGCAAATTTACTTTCTCACGACTTGCTGAGGATTCAATTGAGATTGTTTCCATGCGTTTAATTGCCGGTTATATCAGACGTTTAATTTGATTACATCCCTGTGCCAGATCCCTGAGTTTGCCATGGCAGACTGCAGGGGCGACCCCTGTGGATAAACCAGCTTCAATTTATAGTCTCACAGCTCCTCACAGTCTCCTCACATGGTCCGTGTTCTCTACCAATCACAGGTCCAATATTTCACTCTGGTGTTTACACATGTAAGTAGGTAGGTGGAGGGGCTGGTCCTGTGATGTGTGGAGCTTATCCTGTGAGGAACCGATACCCATATCTCCTCTGTCAGGATGCCTGGCCACAACATGCCTAACCCTTGAAGTGTTAGGGGCCACCGTACAAAGGCAAAATACTTTTGAAGTGTACTACTAGATTTAAAAAAAAAATGTTTGTTTGTTTTTTTGCGGAGGAAAGTTTGTTACTATTTCAAGATATAGCAGAGGAAAATTTCTTACTACAGTATTTAAAGACTTATAACTAAGATGTCTTGGTATGTGATTTCGCAGACATTCCACATTAAGGGTTAAGCAATTACAGGCCTTCGGAGAAGCATTATGGGAATATTGAAGTTCCCGTTTATTAGCTTTTGCTTTTTGCTTCCTCTTTGATCTGCATTTATTGCATACATTGTCACAATGAAAGGTTATCACAGAATTAGCTGGTGGCTAATGTAATTACCATTTTATTAAGACAACTTTGACATTGATGCCATTTGTGGAATAAGTATTACTTCTTGGGAGAACGCTTTCCCCTGCACAAAGGGTGATTGTGAATGAACTGCAGATACACTTGCTCTTTCATCTACATACACCAGTATTATTTGCCTATATGGAATAATTTATAAAACCTTATGACAGTTAATACTTAGAGCATTCCTTGATTTTAAAAGACATAATCTCCAAATATTATATTTAATACTAGTATTACATTAGAAGTAATCTATGAAGAGGTTAATGCCATATTGTTGCATCGAATAGTCCTTGGTGAGATTAGTAGTTTTGGCTACAAGTCTTAAACATTACTATTCATGGCTCGTCCTATAAGTCGACATGGGTAGACTTTGAAAGTCAATGTCGTGAAGCTGGTACTGAACAGAATGGTCGTGATCGTTTCTTGGTTTTAATCTGGTGTCCCTGCATGTCATTCTGTACGTGTCTGTGCAACCCAGCGACTCGGATGGGATGGATCCACAGCAGGAAGAGATCAGTAAAGGAAAATAACGTAAAGAAAAGTAGATCTTGCAACAATGAAGTGTTGATGATTCACTTGGCACCAGATTTCTGTAAATGTGACTGAAAATATATCATAGTTGAATTTTGAACACTAATATATTGGCACCAGAATCGTGTTGAAATTTATGTTTTGGCTTTACTGGAATTAAAATCTTCTGGACAATTCTAAATACATGTATCTCTGCTTTGACAAGTATGCTGGGTTTTGGTGAATATTCATGGATGCACACATTCAATTGGCCAATGAAACAATTATCTATACTTATTATTGAATACTATATTTCAAGTAATGTCGCAAGTTTATAACTGAAATCTTTTAAAAGAACAAAACCGCCCAGCATTCGTGTCCAGAGGCAGGGGATCTCAGTATCAACATTTGCTTCAGATATGTCAATGATAATTGAAATGGTACTGGTAAGCTTCACTTGTACAGAAACAAATGACTTTACTGATAGTTCATTTCTACAAACACAATTCTACACAAGTTTCTTCTTTCTTTCTATTGTAGATGTTGGAACCTGGCTAAGGATTTTGACGTAGCATCTCTGATAGCATTGCTAAAACTTCTACAACCAAAGGAAGTGATGAAGCATTGACCTGTCCTGGGTCCAGACCTTGATCGTGTGTCCATTAGCCAGTCCTGTTGATCATGGCACAGCTATCTCCAGTTGAGAAGTATCGGCAATGGGACCAAATTGCTCGGCATGAATGGAAATTTACACTTCTAGAAATTTGAAGCCGTGAACCAGAAACCAACCTGTGGAAGTCCGAAGACGTGATAAACATTGTCGGGATGAAGAGAATATTCCTGTACAAGATCTTGCATCTGAGCTGATTGTGTATTTTAGGATCAGAGTACAGAAAGACCTTCTGAAGAGTAATCTATGTCATTTTGTAGTCATCGAAACAATGTATTTCTTTCTTGTCCTTACAGAAGTACCAGCATTAGAATCATGACATCATATTTGGCATGAATATTGGATGTCTTTTCCATTTGTACATGTGTTGCTTAGATGTTTTCAAACATACAACACCTAGTACAGCTCTAATTGCCGATAGCATTCAAAAATTAGCATGAAATGTAGATAAATTGTTTGATTAAAGCTTTTCAATTATTGCACTTTGTAAGGACCCTCATCCTTGAACATTGAAATTGTAAATACTGGTTTCATCATGTTTCATTATGATTAATGAATGTCTAATATGTCATGTTTCCATTTACTTTTATCAGTATTCTAACTGTACTTGTAAATCAATGATCAAAATTACAAGAAATTCAATATATTTTGTAAATATAATGTTTATGGCTTCTATTGACTAGCCTAAGAATAATCCTATGAAGATGCAAAAATTGGTTCACAGTTTCCTTAAATATTGCTATAAATGGTGAGCTACACTAGACTTACCACTGCTGTTTCTTATTTCTTTGGTTAATGATTAAATAGTGTTTCATATTGAAATCTGAAATATTTGTGAACTTTATGTGTATATCATGGAATGTATATAAAGAATGGGTTTGAGATTTACCGGTACTTAACTTAGATGGAAGCTGAAGAAGGAAGGAATGGTAAAACAGGTGAACACAAGATGGACTGGGCAAGACTTTTGTCCAATCATGCGGCATGTTGTTGTAATTTGTTGTAGTTGTAGTGCGTGAAGACCGACATCAGCATGGAGTCCATGGAGTCCATGGATTGGCTGAAACTAGAGCTTCTGTACTTGCCTTTGATGTGTTCTGATGTTCAACAACTGCATTGGTGTTTTAATCGACAATGCATGTCAATTTGTTAGTATTTCATCATCCTCATCATCATAATCATCATAATCATCATGGTGTATCTCTACTTCTGAGTTGTTTCATGTTTGGGACAACAATAAAAACTTGTTTGAGGATGTGTCAAGTTCCTTTAAGAACGTGTACGGCTCTTTAGTTACTGTGTTCTTAGTTGGCTTTGGTCCTTCAAACCATCTTTTAAATACTGGGTATGTGACAACGGATTTGTGAATTAATTCCATTTGTAATCCAATTGGTATCAAATATC
Organism: Lepetodrilus fucensis; assembly: GCA_032361325.1. NCBI lineage: Eukaryota > Metazoa > Mollusca > Gastropoda > Lepetellida > Lepetodrilidae > Lepetodrilus > Lepetodrilus fucensis. The sequence goes on along the minus strand of JAUTBV010127381.1, from coordinate 13,389 downwards.
ATAGTTCATTGTTTGATGTTAATAAAGGATGTATAGCAATACTAGTGTTTAAGTTATGGGAAATAAAAGAGCATTGCCTTTCAGGGTATCTCCACTGAGCAGTGAAGAGCTGAAAGATAGACTACAGCATGGTAAGTGCCATCTTGATATAGCTGGCTGAAGGACCTAGCCATTCCCCATAGTAAAGCCATGTTGGCTCGGTAGATCCTTCTTTGTCCATTTCCCCCACGAAATGCAGGAACTCCCTCAGTTTTACCCCACGCACTGTTATAGTGATGTAGAGCATGAAGCCTTGGACAAGCCTTGTCAAGATGTTCCTCATTCTGTACACCCATTTATCATACCTTGTGGAAGCGTTCAGGGGTTGCTATAATTACAAGACAATTCATTACACATATCAAGTTCTAGCAAGAGGTCAACAATACACTCCCCAGATAATTAGTGTATACTTAAATGATGTCCACCTTGTGTGTGTGTGTTACTGGATATTTCAATGATCGGAAGGATCGACTATGCTTGAGAAATGCTAATGGTTGACCTGGCAAGTAGTACAGCAAAGATATGTTTGATCAAAAGCGGTGAAAACATTGTATTAGTTGAATCAAAGTGCTATTAATTCCTGAGCAAACTAGATGACATGCATATCTACACATGGCATATCCTAGGATTCTGGTACTACAACATAGTGTATATTATCACCTCCAAACTTACAAAACAAAGTGTCTGGAGTTCTACTTTATCTAGCGGTTCAACCCAGTCAACTATTATTTACTTGCAAATTGAGTAGGACCGTGTCGCGCGGTTCGAGCTACCGTGTCGATAATTCTTGAAAAGACCACCGAGTATCTCGTAGTACCTGCTCGTCGATGGTATCACCGGTGTACGTTATGCTAGACCGAATAATATTCAAAATAAATAAACGGTCGTGTCGAGAAGGCAACATAAGTTGATGGTATGATTTCGCGTTATTCCATTCCACACATACGGGAAGACTATGAAGTTAAAAAATACCTGGAACATTGGTGACTACAAGAGAAGAATTTGTCAGCACAGAACAGGTAAGGGTGTTGGCTAAATTAGTATGCACTGCATCTGTACACATGATGGTGAGCATGCCGTTATTCAGCTGAAAGATGTGGCATTGTGTTCGTTATGAAATGATCACTCCCATACCCTCGTACGCCACCATCCACCATTGAACACCTGGAGTGTCATGAAGAGTTGCTATAACTATCCCATAGCCTATGTGACAATTCCTTTTGAGAACACCTCGAATGCGCTTTATTATCCGAATATATGAGGTCACAATTCCTTGTCGGTTGTTGGCTTGAAACGCGTACTTTCCCCATAATGCTGGTATTCGTAGATTTCCCTGTTCTTCGATGAAGCTCGATTACTCCAGTGGAGTTTACGGACAGTGTTTTATTACTCTGCTATTGCAGAATATCACTAGGTAGTTTATCCTGGTAAGAATGCCATTGACGTGATCGTCCACGGACTCGCTGTATACCTTCTCCGCGCTTTTCAATCCGTGGGTGTTTTTTTATCCGACCACCGTTAACTCGTTTGAATCGTATATTCTGTCTAGCAATGGTCTCGCCAACGCACGCATATATTGAGCAAAGACCTGTATGCAATAATAGGTTGATATTTCGACTTCAATGATTATCGTGAACAATCGGTCCATCTGTCTGTAAGACTTCAAGCACGGTCATAACGACCAATGGAATTATTTTGTTAGAACCGTTGTTCATTTCTAGTAGGCCTATATTCTTCAAAGGAAAGAAGAAAGAAAATACATGCTAATTTTATAGATTAGAGAAAGTATGTAAAGTTACATACAGTGCTCAGAGTTATCATTACTTGAAGGAAATGCACATACCATCAAGAAAGATTCCCCAATCTATCCACAACATACATCTCTTTAAGCTATACAGGTTCATTATGTGGTCACGAGACATTCTAGAAAGTAGTGTCCTTTCGAATACCAATTCAATATGGACATTATGAGAGAACAAAATATCGGAAGCATTGCACTGCCAATGTGCCCATATTTATGTACGATCAACGCAAATATGCAATGCGATGCAGTGATGTCACAACATGCTCGTGCAGAAAATCAGGGCAAATCCAGGGTGGCTATTGCTAATTTAGTGGAACGTTTTTGTCCAGCCTGAATTCCACAAGACAGTTTCATCTGCCAAGAAAGGGTATGCCATATAAACGGCTCGTAAAGAGCATTTAGAATAAGGCCACGACGACATGTGCGATGTGACATGCTTATGCTAATACCTTCCTGATTCCAACAAGATGATGACCACTCATGGATGTGCCAATACTCAGAATGTTGCCTTTGTCAAATGTGTCGACACGTTATTCGGATGTTACCGACTGAGCAACTTAGGGATACCATAGGTCCCGGCGTCGTAGGGCTCCATTGCAGCAGCCGTATCATGGTGTGCTCTTTGCATCGCAAGATGAACTAGAAACATTCACCAACAGATCACTGATGGAGTCTAGGAAACGAACCCCAAGCCGACAGTGGTATACACGATACTGACGTAGACTTCACAGCTTCTTTCATTTCTTATCCAGACTACCAAAGACATTAAAACCATATTCCTTCAGCAATATTGCATTATTCTTTTGTGGTTGTTGTTTTCCAATACTGTTTAATACTTGTAATGCACTACACATACCACCTAAGCTGGGTTATTAGGAATGGTAAGTTCATAGGTACATAGATTCTTATGAAAGTACATTTCGTATGCCTACCTACCATGAAGCAGCGAACAGTTTTTGAGAAGGACAGAGAACTGCCAATGCTCAGATTGCCTTTAAATGGTCTGTAGAATAGGAAGAGCAATCCTACCCGTATGTCTCCTAACTAATCAGGGGGCCTATTCTAGAAACGTTCTTACGAACTTCGTAGCTTAAGAACAGTTCGTAACCATACTATAAGAATCGTTGATTGTCATACGTTCATAAGAACCTTTCTAGAATAGGCCGCCTATACTATAGGAAGAAACATCCTAGCCATATGTCTACCATATAATCTGTAGAATAGGAAGAAACATCATACCCATAATGTCTAGTAAGCCTCGATACCAAATGCAGTGTATACAACTGTAGCAATTTCACTGCCAGACATGAGGACTGGTAAGTCTGAGAAGTTACCCGTCCTCGTACATGTTGGCCACTGATCGATGATATATATCTTGAAAAACAAACAAAAAGTAACACGACATGCGGGCGTGCAAGGATAAAACGTTACCAGTCATCGCTGAAAACAACCCGTCGCGGGCGTGCGGACAGGCTCTATTTCGAACACTGCCAAATGGAGTATGTTTAAGCAAGCACTGGGACTAGCGTTATGAGGTCTTCTATAGACACAGTTACCAATCTCCAACAGTTCATAACGACCGGCTGTTCATGTAATGTGGATACCGTTACGATAGTCTCCGACGATCTGGAAGGCAATCGTAATTATATCCCAGATACGCTACACGCCAGGCTATAGAGAACTGGCAAGACAATACATCACTCCCGAGCTAAGTAAACTGTAGATAGTGCGCAACTTTCTGGAGTAGTTCCTATACTATCTTGAAGCAGACACAACTGAAGGCAATACAATTCCTGATAATGACGTCTATATCGACACGATATCTTAACTTAATTTTCCCACATGTTCAACTTTTCCGTGCCTGAAAGACTGTTACGAGAATCTTAAAGTAAACCAACTGGATTGTGTTTATCCTACCAGCTCATTGGTCGGAGCCCATAACGATCATACCGGTGGTAAGTAGGCATGCGATGCTGATTGGCAGCCTGGTACCACAGACGTGTTAAAGACTAGCTGGCCAGACTGTAGCAGGTGCACGAGTGATGGCAATCATATGGCGAGGGCGGGAAGTTGGTAGTAATTGACCATATCGTGTAGCTTAATTTGTTGAGGAGGATATCTTGATGTTTCTCTATGTAGTTATTGTTCACAATAGTGAGAAAAAAAACGAGCATAGGAAAACGTATATAGTGAAATCGTTGGTGTGATATGATCGTTTGGAGAGATGCATACATGAATATTAATTTCGGTACATACAGTGGAGTTTTGATACACGATACCCGTTGTTTGTCAATAATAAACTATGTTGCCATTTAGTAATATGTAATGAAGCAACTGGTACCATTTCGTTACCTAGTATTAAGTAATATGCATATCATGCATCCTTGCACATTCTGAAAGGTATTTTTTACATAAGTGTAAATTACCTAGGTGTAATCTACAGGAATTAATACACTGTCAGAATATAGAACCAGTAATATATGCAAACCACGCGCTGGTCTTGGCAAACAATGCACGTTATTGGACTACACTCTTCAGAGTCGTTCATACCATAGGTTATAAAGTTCAGACAGATGTAGAATGGCGTCGTGGAATGATGATTGTCTACGGTGAAGTTTGGTCTCTACTGTAGACATGGCTACTAAAACAAGTGCATTTATTAATATTTAAGAAATGTGTTATCGTAGGCCTATATTAAAGGTGAAACATGTGGAGTATACTGTACTGTAGTTAAGTAACAACCTTCCATTGCACTCCGGTACGAACTCTGGAGTAGCCTTGTCGTCAACCTTAGCCATAGACCACCAGTGCTAATTAGGTTGCAGTTGAGGTCATTACCTTATATTCGCGTATTCCGTCAGCAATTTCCGGCGGATTTCGAAATATCGACACATACTGGATATATTGTGCGATCGGTCGACGAGACTAAAAATCGCAGTCGCCTGCCAGCGCACACTTGCGATTTTCCGCCGGCCGACAAATCGGCGACGGAAATCGCTAGTGTTCGGCCAGCATTAGCGTTACGCCATTTGTACGGGAAACTCCATACTCACTCGGTAGAGCATTTTCTGTTGTCTTTTTGTTTTGATGATAGTATGTAGAAGAGGTGGGATATTGACCCTCGTGGGTATTACTATATTATCTTTGGTTTCTAATAACATGAACATGTACCTATATGTATCTGCATGAGGTCCATGTATGTATGACCTGTAGGTCAACGTGTGTGCGCTTGCATGGTGTTCATGAACTATTTATTATGTGAATTACACTGTGTTTATATGACAGATAGCACCCAATGACGATCATACAGCACACACGAGACACATTAATAGATTTACGAGGACGTACTTGCTGTTCGTCTAAATACAACTTGACACTTGTAATTACATTGTAAGGCCAATCAAATGATCTAACCGTTACAGTGGTAAATAGAGCAGTACTGTTTACTGCAATGTGCCATTTTGGTTAAAGTCGGTTGCAAATCGGTCCAAATAATTGGCCGGAAACATACGGTTTATTTCAGCATGATCTCGAAAGCTGAGTCGCTAAGCGAGTGGATTTACTTTAGTCTATTTTCAAAAGGGAAATTGTTTAGGAGAATGTCATCAAGTATCGGCAAAGCGACAGAATAATGAAACTAACGAGTGTAGGAGAAACGCTAATTGCCGAATCTTGTTTGAAGCTTTCAATCTTATCGCCATATGCATTGCGGCATTGTGGGAAGCCGACTTCCGCCTGATATGGACATTACTGGGTTATCTGTCTGCTTACTGATAATAGTATTACTGACTGTAGTTTGGCATGAAATGTATTGATGCCCCTATTTTGGTAGATTATCTCGGTAAATACTTACTTCTTTTTCCATGTGTGTACTACCTAACCAACATATCTTTAAGAAGATTGTTATTAAACCATTAATACAAATTATGTTTATATAACTATCACCAAATATTTTGAGGAAATATTATTATTGTTTCAGGTAGTGAGTGACGTTCGAAAGACGGAATACGTAAACAGATTCACTTTGTAGCCTACATGCTAATTGCACTTTACACATGTGCTGTCTTTCTAACATCACCCTTCTAAATCATTTTTATTTTGTTTTTACTTCTATAAAGTATTTACCGAGATGATCTCCAACATAGAGTTTTAATGCATTTCATGCATAACGATAGCTGGGATTGTCATTAATACTAGTAGTTCTTGAGCAGTATCTTTTAGTGCTGTTGTCAAATTGGTAATTTGAATAATTCTTTATCTGGGTATACTTTATACATTCTAGGACAACATACGCACGGCACTAACCATATCATTTCAGATGGTGGTAGTAAATAGTTTAAATAATCACTTTCTACATATAGTATTATTAAAGAAAAGAGTCAATAGGGTCAGATTCTTGTTCTCCAGTATAATTATTCTTGGTGGAATGGGTGAGTGATTCCCGCTGTGACATAAAACAATAATTCACCCATTCTACAACAGAGCTGTCTTAATAAAGTCAATAAACATCAGATTACCTCTGTACATCTATTTCGAAATAGATATTGTATTCAATAACTACTGGACTTGTACAATGCCTTGACATTGCATCGTGTTTGAGTCCTGAATGACATATACATGTATATGATACGGCTTTTAAAATCTTATGGTAACGTCCACATTCTCTGAAAGACATGACCACCAATAGAATCTAGAGCAGTTACTGAATCGGTGTCTCCAGAGTATCGTCCATAAGTTCCTTCATACTTTAGAGGAGCCATATTTTGTGTACTTATTGTTACCTTGTTCTTATCCAAATATACTCCTATTCAAAACATCACCGTAAATACTATTCAAAGACAATTTGCGCTGAACAATATAGTAGTAGTCCGCGCAGAAATTGAAGAAAGTGATGCCTACCGCAAGGATAATAATTTTGCTGATATATCATTAATCTTAACATGCCGTGAAAATATTTTACTTCTTCTGTTGTATTCAAGCTAATTTATTTGAAGGCGTTGTTCTTGATATAGACCCATGTTAACTGCACATTCTTCACACTATATATTAGTGAAGATAAGTACCCTTGCCATTGAGATCGTCTTCGTGGATCCTTGATCTAAGTTTCCGTAGTAGAAGGCCTACGCCTACGGCCACACGAGATCTTCAAATACCGGTGTTAATTTCCCTCCATCTCACTCGGCGGCGATAATTAGTGGTCATTTACTGGAAGTGACAGATCCCCTTTGTGAGAACAGATACACACTACGCTTCCCATATTTGTATTGCGATAAAACTGGAGTACCTATCGCAGTATACTGTACACTGACACCAGGGTTTACACTTTCCTGACACCCTTCTCACCTCGTAAACATAATGTTATCGCCCATTTGTAACCACAGGTTTGTTTATGCAAGGGTCGGCCAATTGTTTCCATTGGGGGTGGTCGTTAGGACTAACAGCTGCGGGACTCTTGTGGGGTGTTATCACAAAGATGATGGTCCACTTACAAACAATTTCCATCGCAATCGCAACTTTGACGACTCGGATGTTTTACCATTTCTGTAGCTCATCACTACTTGAGGCCCTTATTGAGTATTGTGACGATTCTTACATTTAATATAATTATTTTCTAACTGAAAACGGTCTGCCCGCTACATGCCGTTTGTGAAACGGGTGTCTTTGGTCTCCGCATCCAGATGTATCGATGGTTTCTTGATAGTGTAGCAAGTGGCAAGACAAGTGGCCAGTGATACCTTGTTAGACAAATGTATACAGACAGGTCATTACTAGATTATTAGTGCGTAAGGTGAGTTATTCGTTACATCCCGGAACTGACGCGAGTAACCAGAGTAGCGATGACTGTGGCTAATGTTCCACGAGCTTTCGCTAGAAGCAATCCCTATGAGGTGTACAATGCGTACAATATATAATATTTAGATGAGTTTCTGAATCGTCTTGCTTAGAAGTGCATGGAATCAAACGAGAGCGTAGTTACATGCCTTCATACTATTGTATACAATTCATATACTTTTTTTTAATGTCTGCAATATAAACATTCTTACCATCGAGTATGGATCCACTAGTGTGGAGAAACATTAGGTTGAATACGATTATTAATCTGCATACTTTTTGATGGGCATTAGTTTGATATATATTTTACTAAATGGGTAACCACAATTTAGCATCCTCCCTGCGAGGAATCAGACAGTTAAATTGAAATGGCATATTGTAAGATCACCGAGAATGGGATTTACGGAACGGCTGACGTACGGTAGACGTCCTGATATATACATGTAATTCTGTAGATCCCGTACAATAATAGAATTTATTGAAGACGGAAGATGATAAATTAAGCATATTTATTGATAGTGACTGTACAGGCATACCTATATATACAATTTAATATACACTTGCATTTGTGTGCTCCATAAAACTCCAATAAAGCTTGTCCTCGTACAATTATATGCGGTACTTCGATGCCATTGTGAACGTGAAACGTGTCAAGTCTTAGAACATTTCCAAAATGTCTATGAACAAAGGAAGGCGAGTGTGAGTCAGTTTCAGTTAACGACATCGTCGTTGTGTTGTGTCGCACATGTCACTTCCTCCATCCCACCGTCCATTGAAATATCTTCATCTTTGTCGCCGTCAATCGACTCGTCATCAGATTCAGCTTCGATATCCACTTTGTTCACGTGATCGTCTTCGTCCTCTTTACTTCCGGTCTCAACATCCGGGTCCCCCTCGTCATCCTTGCCCTTCTGTTGCTGGGCATGGCGCCATTTCATCCTCCTGTTTTGAAACCAGACTTTTACCTGAAACAAATTAATGATATTACGTAGAGTACCTCAAATATCGTTCAGTACCATTATAAAACTATTCTTATGACATGTCTGTGTCGCATCGTAATTGCAATATATTCCGCCTCGAAACCTTCATCTGGATACGAATGTGTAGGGCCTACTAAACGCTTATTTGAAGACATTTCTTACCAAAGTATAGGGATGTTACACATCACTTATCTCTGGCAGAATTGTAAACAAACAGGGTTTCAAAGCGCACCTTTATTCTGACGTGTCGTGCTAAAATTGAGACTAAACTTATGCCATAGGTCTTTGAAGTAGCGACTCCCACGTTTACAGAGAAGAAATGTTGGCTGGATTCACGACATTGGAACATGTGCTTTAGCAGGAACTGCGTTTGCCTTGTGCGTGGACCGTGTTGTATCAACTGGTAAATGTATCTACTTGACAGCAGTACATAACATACACCTGACAGACGCGGGTGGTTCTTTGTCCATCAGGCGGATGTTACGTCGTCATTATGACTGGGGTTTCGACGATGGTCGTCAATGAGAGCCTTTAACCCTCTTCCTGCTGGCTTAGGCACAGACATGGCACTTTAGGGCATATCCGGTTGCCTCCAACATGGACAGGGTTAATGGCACAATGCTGGGCCAGTTAAGCAAGCGAATCACTAAAAATGTGCTAGGGTGGTATTATATATAGTAGTATTATTTGTATCATTTCCTACAAAACGATACGATCCGTAGCAAATCTTGAGTAGTTTATTTCGTCGCAAATGGGTGAAAGATTCCCGCAACGACGTTAAACTCCATTTTCATTCTTTAATAGTATGTATGACGCAATTATAGGGCCTACTGTTTGATAACAAAGGCTATACTTTTATAAATAGTTTTTTTAAGTATACAGAAAAGGTATTTTTACGAATATGAAATGGTTTTCTTTACATGCAATTTATAGATGATTTTTTATAAAAAGGAATAAAAAAAAACACTCCTTTTTTTAAACAAAAAAAGAAGAAATTTTGGATTAATTAGTAGTTTATTGCCAAATTTGATTGCCCAGTATTCCTGATACCCGCCTGTTTTGTTCACAAATGTCTATGTTAATTCAGGATTGGTCAACGCCCAGTGAGTCCTCCTATGTAACTAGATTTACAGATCACGATTACCTCAGTTTAGTTTTCATTATTGCGACAGATATTAGACTTTTAACATTTCCAGCCACTAGAATTGAGCTTAAGAGATCCTCATCAAATTCGAGTAGATCAATTACTGCGCTGACAACGCCCAGCGTTAGTGCAGTATTATCTCTGAAATATCTCTCCACGGGTATCGTGGGGCAGCGATTCGACGTAGTGCGTTTTCCTTATCAACAACCCATACGTTTTATTTTATTTCAGGATCTAATTGTGTAATCTAAAATACGAAATGGAGATCTCGCGTATATAATGGCATCCCAAGCTCGTGGCACTTGTCATTATTTATGTCGTAGCACGACAGTCATTCTCTTATAGCGGATTCCGTTAGTATAAACACCCCATAATTGAAAACCTCAGTTTGCACGTACAGGCCTGCGCTCGCCAGAGTACGTAACCTTAAATACTGTCAGCTTACACAGAAACAGATGATAATATACGATGTCACTAGGTCGGTATACAGATCACTTCAATTAGCATGCCAACCATAACCAGGACTGCTGATACGCTTCGGATCTGGAATTCGTTCTTTGGGAATTCGCATTGAATTACCGATATGGTGATCTTGTAAGTCACAGCCCAGGTCGGTGAATTCAGTTCCGTGTTTAAGTGTCTAGATGGTAATTCGTAATGCCATATTGAATTAAACTGGGTATGCTTTTTATTGCCATCTCCGCTGCTCGCCCGCCCGGGGAGACCTGTCAACACGTTCTCTTCGCACCCTCGTCACCCCCTGCGTATTCTCGTCCTGACCCCCACTCCCCCGTGGTCTCCAGACCTACAAGAAACCCCCGGCTCACCAGACCTGCAGTCGTGGGGGGTATTTCGTCGTAACTTCATGGCATGCAATTAATGTTTATATCAAATTAAAATTGGTTTAATGATGTATGTTTGTATAGTTTTTTCTTCTGCTCGGCTGTTTCGTGTTGGGCGTCAGCAGGAACTATGAATACATCTTCGGGCAGATTGAGTTCAGCATGTCTTAATTAAACACTTTGCATCTTCATTGAGATCTCAATTCAGAGTTCATTAAAATTCCTAAGCGTTTAATTAATCACATTCACTTATTTTTTAATGTATCGCCAATTACCTCAAATATATAAACGAGCATAGACAAAACCATGAAGCGACAAACTGTTTCAATAAGATCCACAAACAACGGAGATGTGAATACTCGTATATTAGAATTTCTGACACACTTTGACATGTCATTATGTATTTTGTATGTACCCCGATATTCCAGGTGGCATTTTCATGATGACTGTTGCATGCTTAACGTATTTGACTGACATTTTAATAATTATAATAATAACATTTCAGTGATCACGAAATGAAAGTGATTTGAAATCTTTAGATACACCAATTTAAGAATGAAACAGATTAGATAGTATTCTGCTTACATAACAAATTGAAAAATGTTTTCCAAATGCCAGACCTCAGATCATCGGATGAAATACCTTTACCTGAACTTTTGAAATTAACCAACAACTATTTATTTCTCTTCAGATTTACCTGTGCATCAGTGAGTCCTAACATGGCGGCAAGTTGACGTCTGTCCGGCTTCGTGACGTATTTCTGCACCTCGAACCTCTTCTCCAAGCCCTTCCTCTGTAGGTTGGAGAAGACGGCGCGTGACCACGACCTCTTCCTCTTGGGATGCCCGGATGTAACACTGTCGGCACTGAGAATCGAGTATGGCCCTGAAATGAAGAATTTCACATAAGTGGAGTTATAAAGTCACTGGTAATACAGGTAATTGACGCTTATAGTATTGACATTCATTGCCAGATTTCTCGAAACAATATTAAGTCACCGATTCATGAGATTTCTCGAGAGAAAAGGACAATACATAAATACTAACTCTATTTTAGTTCAATAATGAGAGTGCTTTCTTAGTGTTAATAGGCCTATAACAATAATGCTTCTTTATCTTGTATAGTTTAACTAGTGACCCATTGTTCTTGCAATACAAATAAAGTCTATATTCTTACTTTACAAAATTAGTCTTCGCAATATTCCAGATATCGAACAAGCATTTTCAATTTACCATAATTAGTTTTACTTTAGAACCATATTCTTGGAACTCGTTATATTTACTATATTTACATTGATCCAGTTATCTACTGTAATATTGAAATGTACTGTATTTTGTAGGGAACTGAAGCAGTGCCGACAGTTGTCATTTTACTCTGCATTCATGTCATTGTAACAATACTGCGGATCATTGCAAGTTCGTCATTGCAATGCATTGCCTATGGATATTGTAATGCTATACATGTGCGTCTATTACATACAAACATACGATGACAGGTGCCATCAACTATTAATTAGCGAAATTTAAATAAAACATTTCATCATGTAATCATAGTAATAGTATAACTGGCTGTACATGAGGAATGGTGATGGCATTTAACACGGTAAGTAATATAACGCTACCCGACTAATGGGATAACCCTGGTGTCAGGAACACCCACAGGTCAATATTATTGTAGTGCACTATTGTGTACATACGAGAGCTACCAGCTATTAATCTATTTCACTGCAGGGATCGTCTGACGGATAATTCACGGCGCAGACTCCCGCTCCGGGTATGCACACGAGTGTACAGGCTTGGTTTATTTGGCTTAATTACGCCTACTATCAAATGGCAATTAAGACGAGGATCCCCTGCCTAGTGGGCGGAGTGATATGTGCAACACGTGGAGTGATGAGGCTATGGCAGCATCGGACAGGTTAGTAAAGTGTCGGTTTGACAGAAGAATTAACATAAACATGTATTTATGGAAATAAATATTTATATGATTGGATATCTTGTTATTTGTCTTTTTGCTGAGATGACAGCTGATACGCAGAATAGGACGTATTGATGAATGACTGAAAGGATATGATGTCAGAACTGACAGGATCAATCACCATAGTGATGGCTAATTTGGATAATTCTACGAGATTCTCCAACATTTAAATGCTTGAATTGGATTTTAATGTGCTATATGACGCCATAGTAATACTGAGTTGGAGTACTTATACCACAGTCCTAATTCCAGACACAAGATGCAATCTCTAAGTGAAAGAAACTATTATTTAATAGACCGTTCACAATGGACCAGTGTGAAATCAATTTAACCTCAACGACATTAGGAGTATACAATCTAAAGTTCCATTCGCTATACCTAGAAGGGTAGCATTCACATTATATTATACTACCGGGTACACACACTGATACATGTTGCTAGACACTTCAAACATAATGACTTTTTTTTGTGCGTACATTTGCCTGCATTTATAAGAAACATACTGAACGTACATTTACCAATAAAAGCGGTCTCACCTCATATGACTAATCCAAACACGCATATGCAGGAATAATAGAAAGTAAGTATATTGGTCCATGGAGACAATAACAAAAGTATAATCCAGCTAGATGTCATCGAGATACTTCCTGTTTTTACTTCCCTTATCCTGGACATACAGTGTAGGTTGTGATTATCTGATCGCGAGGCATTGCACCATGTACTTGTGCCTAACGTTCCTGTACTAGAGGCGTTCTCAATCCTATCCTTGTG
>JAUTBV010127370.1:0-12473 GCA_032361325.1 Lepetodrilus fucensis | reverse complement strand
CTTCCTAAAGATTACATCAATCCAAACGCTACCATTGTGGCCTATGGAAAAGTATTTGGTTGTGTAATACCTTTAGGGCAATCTCCAGTTGCCTTCAGCATGGAGAGGGTTAATCTGTTTGGATCTACATATATGTAGACAGTTAACAACAGCGAAATTTCACACACCTTTTCCAGCTCAGACTCCACAGATCTCTTCTCTCTCACCATTCTTTCTAGCTGTGCTCCGTTTTCTGCGTTTGTCTGAGAAAATAGATCAAGAACATAACCAGGGAACCATGATAACAATTGATGTAGAGTCTGATGTAAAAACTCAGAATGTGTGCACTTCTAGACACATTTACACTTACCATTTCAAGAGAAAGAATCTGGTCGGTGAGTTTGGTGATGGTGTCATTGAATTGTTTTTTCACTGCATCGACCTACAAAACAAAATTATGCCCACGTTATCACAATTGTGTTCTTACTAGCCTATAGTTTATATCTTTTTATATAACGATCACCAAATATTTTGACTTAAGTATTATTTTATGCAGAGGGACGACGTTCGAAAGAAGGAACGTTTTAAAAGGATTGATTTGCATGTGCTGATAGTCTTCTTCACATACCTGCATGTGCAAATTTAGCCTATTTGTCCGTTCCTTCTTTAGAACATTGCACCTCCGCATAAAATAATACTTACTCAAAATATTTAGTTATCGTAATATAAACAGATTTTGTTATTACTCGTGCAATATTTTGTTATTTTTTTTGTTATGGCAAATGAAAAAAAAATAATAAATTCATTCCATGAAGTATTTACCGAGATAATCTACGAAATAGGGGTGTCAATGCATTTCATGCCAAACTATAGGTGAGAGTGATATGGCATTTAATATTGCAGCAGGAATCGCTAACCTGTACTCTACTTCAGTGTGCATGTTGGCGTAGGCTGTGCAATATGTTGAACATGATATATGAGATACTGATAATGTTATATAAAGACGGTACATGTATGGATCTCGCTGTACTATGTTAGAGTGATTCCTAACACATCCTATTCAAGTAGGGTACTTATAATACATTGAATATGGGATGCAAAATATTGATCATCTTAATTAAAGAAAGGTAATCTCACTGCACTATTGGAGTAATGAGCCAGCCGGGAGTTTTGATCACACACAGAATACGTATGTGTGTGTCAAAAGGTGAAAGCGCATTATAGTTTAGCGTAACGCTATTAAAATGTTTATCACAATCACCAGAACACTTTACAGTTTACATTGATTGTAAAAAAAACATGTGTAGCCGGGTCTGATATAAGATGCTCCTATTGGTCTCAGCCAGAGGGGTTACCCCTTTGGCTCATTCGGTAGAGCGTCGGACTAACAATCCACCAACTCGGGTTCGAATCCCAGGGTGATCAGCATGATCCTCTGTAACCCAAAATAGATGATAGATATGCGCTATTAGCGCTACAGCACCTTGGACAGTTATTGTTCACGCGCTTTCACCTTTGACATGCACATTTGTAGTCTGCGCATATTTGAAACTCCAAGCTGGCTTATTCCTATGCTACACATGACGTATGTCTCTGAATGTGGCTGCTCTGTAGGAAGCCTGCGAGTCTGCACAGTGGTGGACGTACCTCCTGTCTGGTGCGCACGCCCGCCTCCTTGATGACCCTATTGACGACACCCTGGATCTGCTCTATCTCGTCCTCCTTCTGGCGACACTGCACCTCCACCTGCATGATAACAACACCGTAACAAACCCGCGATAATAGAATGACAACAATGATAGCACCATGATAACACCATAATAACACTGTGATAACACAATAACAAACCCATGATAACAGCATGACAACATTATGATGGCCGCCATGCAGGGCTCTACCTCTTTTCAGACACATGTCCCTGTGTCCTGTCATACGTGAAACCTGTTACCTGAAGGTAAATGCTTTGTTAATCTGGGCTACTTCACTTGTCCGCCTGTGGATAATATCTGTCCTGGGCAGGTGGACAATCCTGTCAAGCCCAATAACACAATAATAGCACTGTAACACCATGATAATATGAATAGCACCATGATAACAGCTGACAGCAGGTTGTGCGTACCTCGTCTTTCTCCAGCACCGAATTCTCCACCATCTGCACTGCATCCCGTACGCGCAACATGGCGTCAGACTCCTTCTCTTCCAAGTCAAAACTGCAAAGGTCCAAAAACAGTGGTATCAACCTATGGTAGCAATTAGTTTGGAGCCAATAGAATATAATGATTTCTTGACAGTTTAAAGGATATGTTGTTTATGACTGTCATAGTGGTAGGATCACTTTGCTGAACAGGACCATTGTATATAGTATATTGTGCAGTGTGTATGAGGTGGTTGGTGGCGACTGGTCTTACTTTCTACTCTGCAGCTCCGTGACTCTGGCTTCCAACGTAACCCTCTCTCTCTTCAACTCGTCATTCTCTCTCGTCAACACGGACAGCCTGCAGGAGAGAACAAACTCATACAGTTCAGGTACATGCTAAAATATTCATGATTTTCTTAAAATTGAAATTCCAGGCTTATGCTTCATGAAAGGGTCATACTATTATTCTGGCATAAATCTGAGCATGTGTAATACTTTTAGTATAGCAACTTTAATAATAGGAAATTATATAACCCTGTGTGACCATTTCATGAAATTTAGGGCTCATCCAGATTCTATTTCTACTACAGGATAAAAATGGGGCTTTTTGCATTACAAAATGCAATTTTATTTGTGGGATGTTGGTAGATGTATTTTAGGCAATGTTCCTGACCTCTGCTTGTGGCCATCCATGATTTGTTTCAGTTCGACAATCTTGGAGTCAGTGATCCCGTCTTTGAACATCCCATCAGCCCGCTCCTGATCCTAAGCAATACACAGTGAACACAAATACTATCAGACAGCATCCTTTGAAGACGATCAATACGATGGTACCATGGACATCAATCATGACAAATGTGGCGCTATTGTACGAAACAACATCTCAAAAATAATAATAGCTCCAACCCTAGCCATAGACTACACATTGTGAATGGTTACAGTGAGGCAGTGAGGGTCTACACATTGTCTAAGGTTACAGTGAGGGTCTACACATTGTCTAAGGTTACAGTGAGGGTCTACACATTGTCTATGTAGTGAAAGGTAGTGTAGGCTGAATGCAGCCCTAATACATGACAGGACACTGTACTCCAACTTACCTTCCATGTTATCTGTGACTGCAGCTCTGAAATCAGTCTCTTCTGATCTCTTGAAAGCTGTTCGGTGTTATTCAGTTCATGACGAGTTTCACTGCAGCATAAATTCAATGATAACAGTAAACAGTAGCCAATGTACTGTAGGTGTTCACAATGAAAACGTAATAAGTTAATAAATATGATATCGCAATGCTACACATGAAACCTCAATAAGCTTACAAACATGTGTCATGTTAGAATACATCTGTGAACCTAAAATTCTTACATGGAGAGCAACCAGTAACCATACAATACATCAGGCCCAGAGATAAATAAACTTTTTTTCAGTACGATTTCATGCTCAAATTCTTGATCATGATTCTCCATATAAAACTTTAGCTAGAGCATGAAATCGTACTCAAACGTTTTCGTAATCGCCGTGCCAGAAAATGGAACTAACATTACAGCGGCAATAAAACAGAATGTCTACAAAACTATGCACAATAGCCTTTACTTTTCTAAAATTTACGTAACCCAATCCATTATTTTAGTGATAAATGTCTAAAAGAATGTACTCCTGCTTACGTGAGTTGTTTCTGCACAGATTCAATCTCTGCGTTCAGTGAATCCACGCTTTGTAGGTACTGATCCTTCACCTGGTGACAACAACAAAAGTAAATCAGTTATTGGAGAAAAGTATTCATTTAGTAAACATTTATTACTTCTTAATTTAAAAAAAAAATTATTTGAGGTTTAGAGCTGATTCTAAAATTAAATTAAATCGCTCATATCATAGCTTGTACATTATGGCAAGATGAAATCTGCAATGCCGATACTAATATCTAGGCCCTGCTCCTTTCTAGCTGTTCTGTCTGTACTTTCTGTCCAGGACATCTGTGGTTACAAAGGAGCAACACTGCACAATGTTCTGAGTGTCCGAGACATGTACCAGTGAAATAGGTGGTACAGACGGCACAGTACACATTCCAACATGGCTGCCACTGGCAATTTACTCTGTGCTGTGCTTGCTCACTCCATTCTAAAGAACAGAACATGTACTGCACATGTGACTGAACATTAGAAAGGAGCACTACCTGAGTCTTCATGACCCAAGGGAGATAACTGCAATGCAACAGTACATTATCATCAACTGACTGATGCTAGATTTCTGTAGAGGGTTCGAACTCAGGACTCCCAAGACCCAACATTTCCCCCTCCCCTTCTCCCCCTAGCCTTTAATACTGAATACTAGAAAGACAAAGATGGCGGACAGGGCTGGAAGCGATACCTGGTGTGCCTGTTGTTCCACAACTCTCCACTGTTGAGACTCCTTCACTGTCTGAAAATATACAAACAAATAATGATTGAAATAGTAGGCAAATGGATGAAAGAGAATATACCACTGTATTCATCCTGGCCCAGAGATTACGAAACTTTCTTGAGTACAATTTCATGCTCAACTCAAAAAGGTTTTGTTCACAAATCCGTAGATCGATACACATTTTGAGCTTGAGTATCAATCGTACTCAAAATATTTCGTAATCTCGGTGTCTGACCTGCTGTCAGTGTGCTAGATAAAAGCAGGAGGGCGACAGATTTCTACAGTGACACTACTAGGCAATCAATAAATCTATAAATCAATAAAAGTCTATGGCTGGCACATTGTCACTGCAAATACTGTCAGGGAAAGCAGGGAAAGATTCCTGCAGTGACATAAAGCAATAAATCAATGAACAAGAGTATGTGGGTATAGAGTTATGTACAGGTGACATGTTATTGCTTCATTATAAAAGACTTTGAGAGAAGGCTACTATTAGTGTTGTCTTTCAGGGATCACTAAAATAGAACTGTGCATGTGCGCTCACCTCGAGTTCATTTTCTAGTCTGTCAATTTCCTGTGAAGCCACCCTCCATTTGTCCTCAGCGGCCTCCTTTTCCTGTTCAAGCAAAATATCTACAGACTTAATACACAGAATTGAAAATAACCACAATGTAGTAATTATCTGTGTGAGCTTGCCTGGCAAGCTTCTATCAAGCAATTCAAGCAAAAGCTCCTTGACACTTTTATACACTGAAAAAAATACATTGACAAAATACTTTTATACACTAAAACTATTCTTATCCATACTTTTATACACTAAAACTATTCTTTCCAAAGCCTGAGTGCTTACCAGGCTTGCACATGGAAATGTCAGGCTACACTTAGAAAACTCATAAGAGAACTTATTTAGGTATGTGTTAATTAGTATGTGTAAAAGGTATTGTTGCTTCAGCATATGCTCGGCTTCACTGATAAAGTACTCTTACTCACCCTTTAACTACAAGTACAACATACAAGCTCATTCAATCCTAAAATCCTTCTGAGGATTTTTATTGACAAACAAACCTTGGTGACCAGCTGGGAAAAGACTGAGTATTAATGACAGACAAACTTTCTGGATAACAAAACATGATAAAATATATGAAACATTTCAATGGTAGTGGTTCTCGTACCTTGGCCGATAGCTGTAGCTGTTGCTGAAAGTTGAGAAGCAGCTGGTCATCATGAACATCAGGCTCAGGGATTTCTAGCTCCTCCACAGTCATATTTCTGACACTGGATAGCTGAGCCTCCACAGCCTGTCGGAGTTCTCTGGACAACCTGGGACAGTCACAGTACATGGTTAGTGCACTAGTAGTACCTAGGAGACCTCCATAGTGACCTGGGACAGTCACAGTACATGCTATAAGTAAGTAGTACCTAGGCTTCCTTCATAGTCACCTGGGACAGTCATGGCACATGCTTAGTATGCTAGTAGTACCTAGGAGACCTCTATAGTAACCTGGGACAGTCACATCACATGCTTAGTATGCTAGTAGTACCTAGGAGACCTCTATAGTGACCTGGGACAGTCACAGTATATGCTTAGTATGCTAGTAGTATCTAGGAGACCTCCATAGTAACCTGGGACAGTCACAGTACATGCTATAAGTAAGTAGTACCTAGGAGACCTCTATAGTAACCTGGGACAGTCACAGTACATGCTATAAGTAAGTAGTACCTAGGAGACCTCCATAGTGACCTGGGACAGTCACAGTATATGCTTAGTATGCTAGTAGTACCTAGGAGACCTCCATAGTGACCTGGGACAGTCACAGCACATGGTTAGTACGTTAGTAGTACCTAGGAGACCTCCATGAGCACACTTCCGGTTTATACACTTTTTGAGCATTTTCGTGATTCTTTTGTTTAGTTGTAGGAGAATTACGGTACGTGAGAGATTATAATTCATATTTGATAGTTGCAATTCAATTGCGCTATCAGCCTATGTAGGTGTCATATGAGGACACTTCAGGTTTATGCACGTTTTAAGCATTTTCGTGATTTTTCGTGTCGTAGTAGAAGTATGGTACGTGAGAGAAATGTGGTGTTAATACATTAAATATTTGTCATTGGTTCCTTATGCCTAATTTCATAATTGAGAAGAAAAAAATAGAAAAAAACAAAACAAATTGAATATCGAAAAAGGAAAACGGAAAAAGGAGCCAACTTCCCATTGCCCAACCACAGATGGGTGAAACACACAGTCAGAATAGAAACACAATTTAAAAAAATTGTCAATATTGAAATGTGCAATATTAAATGTCAATACTTGTCAATGACATTGAAAACATTGATAGCAGTTTGACATCAGACCTACCTTTCATTTTCAGATTCAACGTCATTGATTTTGTCATTTAGTTGACTAATCTCAGTCTGAAAATGTGAAAATAAAATAACATAAAAATGACAGTTACAGCCCTTCCTAATGCACATATGCATAACAATCATAACATAATCATAACACACCTAAGAAGAATTGTTAAACATAACAGACTTAGAGCATAATTATTACATAGAATTTCACCACTGTGTCTCTTGTTGAAAATCATCAAAACCAAACAGAGGATTTGTGTTACTTTTACCATCGAATAGCAACTTATTTGATATCAAAAGATACAGGGGTGAGACTATTTCTATCACACAACATAATTAATAAGAAGAAATACATCACATCATAAAGATTTGCCTGTGCAGTGTATGGCAAAGGTTCTGTGCATCTGCACTGCAACATCATGGTGGAGCTATGACGTCACAATGGTCAGTGATGACGTCACAATGACACAATTGGTTGGGCAGTGATAGCAAGCTCCTTACACTGCCATGACATCATAGGCTCACTGCAGTGTTTGAACTCAAATTTGTGCCCTACCAATCATTTATAGCTGCAGTAATAGTTTTATGAAACCTCAGATTTTTTACAATATTTTTGTACCATTAATCCAGATCATTTTCAAATGGTGATGACCAAAATGCATGTGTGTTGAAAACAAGTGCCATGAGGTACCTTTTGTATTTTATTATTAGCATTTTGTATAATATATCATGTGATTTTGTGTTGGGCTAGCGCGTAATTGTTCTTAAAGAAAAGGCCACAATCTACAAAATATTAACTATTTTGATAAATGTTATAGATATTTAGTGATATATATGATCACAACACAGAAATAAGTCAAAATGCTGTAGTGAACGTGATAATTCTAACCGGTATGGTACATAAAGTATCACTTAAATTTATTGTGCTTAAATGGTTAAAAATTGCTCCGATGGTAGGTGTCTTCATTCAGATGTAACCTTCTTATATGCCCGGTGACCCTATGATATTTTTATATCATTGGATTCGTATTTGAACAACGCACAACATACTAAAATTTCAAAAAATCGTTGTTAGAATTTTTGGTTGAAACTAGGGCCAGCCTCCTTAACCTTCTTCCTCCTGAAGGCGAAAGGAGAAAAATATAGAATATAGAAGCTACATACCACTTTCTTGTTTAGTTCAGTTTCTTGATTGTTGATAAGTTTATCATACTCAACCAAAATTGGTGAGACAATCCTAAAAAAAGAAACGGGCAATAAAGCAACAGAAAACAATTTTTTTTTACAAAATATCATTGATAGCAAAACAGCAATTAATTGATTAAATATTTTATAGCTGGTATAACTGACATTCGATACCTAATATTCACATCTGGCCCCTAGATTATGAATCTTTTCAAAAATAATCATGCTCAATATTATTTGGAAATTGTACTAAAAAATGTTTCGTAATCTTTGGGTCTGTTCACAAGTTTATTCATCAAACATAGGCAATAGTAGTCCTCTAGACCAATGCTTATGTTAGGCTTTTACTATAGACATACAGGATAGAATCTTCTGCTATTTAGTATACCAATTATTTTTACACTAGGCAATTTACTTTTTATTAGTTGGTTTACAAAATCGCCGCTATTGAAAACGCCAAAATCCAAATAAAAATAATTTGATTTTTGCAAAAAGAAATTATTCCCACCGATTAAAATTTCCTGCAATAAATTTTAAATGAGTATATAGTGGAGTATAAGCACAGGGGGCCCAACTAATTTAATAGGGTAATGGGTTTATAGCACAGAAATACCACAACCTGTTCACGATGACCAAACTTATTGATCGAAAACGAAAGCACTCATCGCAAAATCATTTACCTCAAAGATTGCACTTATACGGATGGGATTACCAACACAGCTAATCTTGCGTGTTCAAACTACATAGAATCTCAATGAGCACATGTTACATTGAAGTGAACTATATTCAACAGTAATTTGGATGTTTGTTCAGGCTGCAGTGAAAGCTAATTGCATGTCATAATCAGTGATAATCAGTGATGATATCCAAAATAGTCTCTTCCGTTTCTACTTCCTGCTTCAGGTTTACGAGTAAAAAAATGGGGTAGGATATGTTTTTAAAGAAATAAAACTTGCAGAGAAGGTACTGGGCTTAAAATACCCCAGAATGGGCCCACTTTATCCCATCTACTTCAAAATGGGTAGTGGACTTATACCCTACGATATACGGTAATTACATATTTGAATGATTTACTGATACTATGCAAAGTTGTGATTAAAAGGAAGTAAACCTGGTATTAGACATTTGATGAGGAAATGGTTGTTTTGTCGTTATTTCCAATATCAGACATGAACAATAAAAACAAATACACTTACCGGCATTCTGAAAACGTCAAATTTGCAATCCAATAAAAAATAAAATGGCCCTACATATGGATTTCATTATGGAAGTAAATATTGTATCATGCAATATTCAACTCACGATTTGTTTGTAAGCCACGGTGCTGAAAAAGTTTCATATTTCCCCTGGAAAAAAAACACGAAAACAATTAAAGAAAAAAACATAGTTGATGTGTACCTGATAATATGATGTGTACATCAGTTTATGAAATATATGTTTGAAAATGATAGCATTTACAAATACAGCATGGGCTATAGAACATATACCACATACTGTAGTTTATTTTTATTCTACTTAGAATGTATGTTTCAAGATATTCTTAGATTAACATACCGAAGCCCAATATTCTAAAATTGTCATCTCTCAATCTATCATTTTATTATTCTCTGTAAACTGAGGTACATACATATATTGAAAATAATAATATACAAAATTCAAATCAACTCTAACAAGAGGTTGACGACTTGAGCACATGTGATACACATGAACGTAAACTGCCCACATAATTTATAATTATGAGTTTTCATCACTGCCAGATTTAATATCTGAGGATATTTCTCAGTTTTTATAGTACGTGGATACACACCTTATCTGGACTACTGGAAAGGCATTGTGTATTATCTCCTAGCAAGTTAATTTTATGAGTAGATTCAAGTAAAAGAATGTTTATTATGGGAAAATATCAACATCTGCAATCCATCATTTTCGTATTGATAATGTTGCTACTTACTGGAGAGAAGTTAACAAGGATGGTTCAAATTTTAAACTCATCCACTTCATTGCAATGTTGATGACTGACACTTCATGTATATTCTCAGAGCCTTGGAAATTCAGTCTAAATCTGTTTGTTTTCATTCAGTGTCAAAGTGGGAAGTACACTGGTTGGGATCTTACTTAGCCTAATAACAGCGCTGATGACCATTCACAGAAAAATGTGAAATTAGCAAATGCTGAGCATGCTGAGGAGAAGTGAAATATCAAAGATCAAACCTCTAATCTGTGTCCAGGATAGGTTGTCTGGTAACTGGCCAGCAGTGCGTTTAGTCGTTCAACTGTCAAGCCAAGAATGATTCATATCAATGGTCAGTAAATTGTAATTGTGTCCTTGCACAGAATATTGTTTCCATAGCGACAGCCCCCAGATGTCAGCGAGAGGTGGGAGAAAGAGCAGAGATGCCGACCTTTCCAGATTGGCAAGAGGAGTCATGTAAACAAAAGGTCACTCTAAAAGATCCCTTGCCGACATGTCTCGATGTGTCAGATTCTGTGTTTTTCCACTAGCGAGATCTGTGACGTCACATGCAAGGCCTCAATAATGAAGAACCACAGGCACTTAAACATCACAAAATAAACAATCACTATCAAATATACCCCCTCTCACCTGTGACAACACCATGTATACACAGTGTTGTCAGAGGGGGTGGGGTATAGCGATTTTTTATTTTGTGTATATTCATTAGGCCGAGAAGCTCTGACCATCACAGTACAGCTTGAGGCTGTATTGACAGCAGAGGACAAGCTCCATCCAAACCTAGTGGCGCGCAATTTGCCGAGTACGCCAGCGGTGTAACTGAAAAATATGGCATGCAATCGCGCACACCTTGGTATCGTTTGATAGTGTGATTTGATAGTGTCATCTATCTAAATTCTATATTTCCAACACTAGTGATCAGCCAGTCAATCAGAACGCACTATACAAATGCTGTTGTCAAATTCCTTACAGCGTCATCTGGCTGAATGCAGTGATCGTACAGTCAGTGGATGACGCTGTAAGTAGTTTGACATATTTTTCAGTTACACCGCTGGCACACTCGGCAAATTGCGCGCCCTTAGCTTTTTATGGAGCTTGTCCTCTGCCATCAATACAGCCTCAAGCTTCTCGGCCTAATATGTGAACGAACAGGCTGACAAGCTAGACTAAATTTATCGCTGCGTCATCAAACTTGTTTACTCACAACTGCACAAAGGTTTTCAAAATTATGTGCATATCATAAACTGGATACTGCATAAAAATAACATGCATAGTTATGTTGTAAACAATTATTATGATCATTCATCTGTTCATGGAAACGAAAATGACAAGTTGAAACTTGAGGAGAAATGGGTTTTTTATAAGGACAAACTTGCCTTGGTCTTTTAAAAATTCTGTAAGAGATGACATGGCACTAGGGAGTGTATTTTACATGTATCTGTAAATTAAATATGTCAATAACATTGCTCCGGGCATGCAATTATTCAATAATGTGTTCTGCAAGACACGGCGGTTTTTATTTGGCTGCCATATTTGTTTACATGTAGACTAGCAGTGAATAACTAAACATATCCCAGAAAATATCGGCTATATTTATTAAAGTTTATTAATCGTTGCAAAATATTTTTTTATGTATCGTTTCTTGCTATTATGGATTAATATATTTCTTTAATCGGCAACCGTGAAGATAAATTATCATTCTGCCCGGTTGGAAAAAAGTCACATGATTTGGTCAAGATGGAGGAGGTGGATCACATTATCATTCATTCCTTGCGATCCATTGGATGGTACGATACTATAGACTTCACGATGTAAAGGATAATGTACTGCATTTTTGGTTTGGCTTGCTAGGAAATGTTTTGGTTCCTCATACCTGTCAAATGTTATGTCCTGATAGTAAATATAGCTTGCCAGGCCAGACGTTTATCGCCTCGGATCTCTCTTTTTTTCTTTTCTTTTTTCACAGGGTGAGCTTCCTTGTTTTTACTCGATTGCCACATTGTATGATCTACTAGTTAGTTGGACAATGAATAGGACAAAATAAGACGTATGGAATGTTTGCACTGTTACCAAGAGATCAAATCATGTCTTTGCAATACTTCACTTAAAACATGAAATGACAACAAACTGAAAATAGCAAGGGACTTTTTAATTTTATTTCCTGGATTAGTTCAGCAGATCTTCAAGCACCCAGTTTTTACACATGGAAATACTTGGGCTATGTAAATCTACTACTTACTATTATTAAATATTATTGGCATAGCAATGACACTCCCTGTCATCTGATCAAATTGCAACTCGATCAGTTGCTTCTGTACACTGAGCTGTATATTTATGCAGGGTTTCTCCGAACACGCAATCCTGCGTCCCATATGCAAAAAATGCAAGTTTGGACGCATGAATATTCTGCTACGCGTCCTCCTGGATGCACTTTATTAAAAATAAAATTGA
>JAUTBV010127359.1:0-12474 GCA_032361325.1 Lepetodrilus fucensis | reverse complement strand
GACATGGTAATTTCCCCCCTCCCCCCGGTTTAAACCACGCAAACAGATCTATATAATGTTTGTGGCTGCCTGCAGTGACTTCGGTTTGGGAGGTGCATTGACGCATTGTTAAATTAAAGTGTGGAAGTAGCATGTTGTTTTTTTATAACACTAACAGGATGGGGACATGTGTATTTTATGTTTAACAAATTGAGATACACTCATTAGATCACGTGCAGCTTTCTTTAAAACGTATAGACATGGAAACCCATTACACGATTGTACGATAACTTTACTGTAACTTACAGTGTAAGCCTACACAATAAAAATAAATACTATTTTGTACCATGATTTATCAAAAATAGGGTAGACTAGTTGAAGAACAACACACACTATTACCTTGCGTTGCCTTGTATTTATCCGATGTTTATCAACTTTAGCTTAAACCTAATGCGAGTTATTTATTGTGAGAAATAATCATTATATTGCTAATAATATTAGAATAATAGTTGGAAATATTCGCGCTTTTCCTTTCATGCCGCACTTTCAATCAACCAGATATATATTATAAAACTGGGATTACTAATAATCATCTATGCTAATACGAATACTGAATAGGCAATTTTCTACTAGATAAATACATCGATAATAACCAAGATCGCAGTACATTTCCTTGCTATGTGAAAATACAAAACATTTGTTAACAGCTATATTTAAACATTTGAAGAAAAGCCATTGTGAAAAACACTAGTTACGAGCAAGGACCTTATTTCGCTTCCGTGAGATTTGTTTTGACCTTTTAGTACAAAATTAAAGATGGCGTCCTCCAAGAAAAAACGTGCTGAAGATGTCGCTCTACAAGACGAAGACGTAGAGGCTGGGGGAAGCCACTCCGAAGACGATGATTTAGATTCAGAAGACGACGAGGACAACGAATTCATTGATCAGGTTATACTGTCATGATTTAAATATTCTGTTGTTTTAGTTTATCTGCACAGCTGACATGTTGACAGTGTTCAAGAATCAAAATAGACGAGCGCTCGCACACGCCAGTTGTCTGATCATGCGTACGAAACAAGCGCAGCGCCAAATTAGCGAGTGGTTGTTCTATGATCGCTCTATACATGCCTGCTTGGCTTAACGTAAATCTTACTATTACACAGCCACGTGTAATCAACGAAATAGATAAAGGCAGCTATAGCTAAGAACTAGTCCCAAACAACCATAAATATCTATGATATTAATGCAAGGAAAGATTTACACCTGCACCCCTATTTTGTTTCTATATTTTTCTCTCCCATCTTTCACATTGAAAAAAACGTTTCGTCCTGAAATTTCATTGTTGCTAGGAATGACACATTTTTTTTATTCCAACCGGGAATCGAACCTGCGCCAACCTGCATATGTGCGATAAGTTACAGTGTCCGAGTGCTTCACCAACTGTGCTACCGGGGAACACATGAAAGCACAAGTTATCGAAGTCTTGTCGCTTCACGTGTTATAAGTAATGCGAAGAGCCGTAGGAACCCTGTAAAGAGTTTGATACCACGGAATGAAGAATCCGTAATAATAATTACCACTGCTTCAATATAGTAAACAGCTGGTAAAGTGCTTCAGTGTCGTTGGATATATCTTTGTTGGTTATAAAATGTGTCCAAAATATGTTTAATTGAAATTAAATACACCAGTCTAAATACATTCCCAAACAGTATCTTTTGCATATTATTACCACTGCATATTGTTGTAGCCATCAATTTAAGGCAAATTGTGAATGACTTTTCATGCATAAATAGTAAACACATCAATTGATATACTGTAAATCACAAAATTAATGCGTCACTAATTTAATGCGACCGCTAGATTTTAGACGTAAATGCAACACCAATAAAATTTGAACGGTCATGTCTCCATACACATGATACATGTTTTTCACCAGTACTTGCCTTTAATGTGCAGCAATTAAATGCGACAATACGTCGGTCGCATTTTTCGCATTAATATTCTGCTCGCATTAATTTCATGATTTACAGTATTCATATATTTAATGCACACAGGTAAAAACTGTTTTTAAAAAGTGCCTTAATTGTCCACATAATTCTAATCCATCTACAATATCAGGAATTACTGAAGCTGAACAAATGCTAGATTATGGAAGCAGAATAAGTTATAACATTATATCATCACACCCACCCTGACCTCCCTTATTTCTGTTATCCTCGCACTCATTTGATACGCTGGTTTGGAACACCAAGTATGCATGTTCATGTGATTTAACCTAGCATATAGACCATGTAGAACCGCAGGGCTCCAGACTAACATTCTGAGTTACTTGCCCGCAGAGCAAGTCAAGGCAAGTAACAATGGCACCAAAGGTGCTAAATGTTAAAAAGTAGGTTGCCCGCAATGCAATTTAACTTGCCCCTGTACGTCAAATTGACAAATTATTGTTTTTCCTATACAATATCTTTATTTGAATTAGTCCATTAGGAGTAATTTTCATTTGCCTTGTATTACAGGAAATACAAGTGGAATTTGAAGCTCGAATGCCAATTGACTCGGACTTCCATGGTATAAGAACACTACTACAACAGGTATATTGTAGATTTGTTATATTTGTCATGTAGTGAATCTAAAACTGTGTTAATGCAAGTTGTTTGGTTTGAGAATGAATTATTAATGTGTTTTTATTATTATTGTTATGTTTCTCCACGCTATGTCTAAATTAAAGTTACTGATTGAATGATATGTTATTTAAATCTTCACTATCTGAAATGGTCTGTGCGTTATTCTAAAAAGAATTAATGTTTACTTTCAGCTATTTTTGAAAGCGAACATCAATCTATCAGAGTTGACAGATACCATCATATCACAGAACTATGTTGGCAGTGTCATCAAGGTAGGGCGGTCGTCTGTAATCGTATAATACTGACTCTGACAAAACTGACTCAAATTGTGGTGTTAATTTGATAATAAAGTCAGTTGTTTTTCTATTGGTAGTCATTTACCGATTTTAATAATATTTGACAGTATTTTTACTATGAATGCAAAGCACTCCCTTTTTCTTAACTTAATTTTGCACTATATGATCAGATATAAAAAAATGAATGTTAATTATTACTTGATATTAAATTTAAAACCTGAAGACTTATTTTTGTGCAGTGTGATGCCTCAGACGATGATGAAGAAGAAGAAGAAGATGATGATGACCCAGTGTTTGGAGTCTTCACGGTCATCAATCTTACAGACAAACAGGTATAACACAGCAGTCGATAGATCTCCCATCATAAATAAAACTATAGACTATAAGTCTTGTCTGGGTCATTTCCGTCGTCGCAAATGGGTGAAAGATTCCTGCAGCGACGTTAAACTCTGTTTTCACTCACTCACTCACTGGGTCATTTCCGGTGAAAAAATATTTGTTACAAATAATTAGAGATAGAGCATTAGATAATATTGCTAATCAGTATCAGAATCATGTTTAGTAATGTGTGAATGGTCTTTCCTTCCTTCAGGAAATGGAGAGTGTCCAGCAGATAACGTCCATGCTGTCTGAGAAATGTCAGGAGTCCGGTGAGATGGACTCGTCCAAGTTCTCTGCCCTCCTCGACGACCCTGATCATCATCTTGCCCTCCTCCTAAGTGAGAGGTTCATCAACATCCCCCCACAGATAGCGGTGCCATCATTCGAGTCTCTTAAGTAAGTTGCAATATTCCATGATGTATATCTATCTATTGTATGAAGGCAGTTGGAAATTTCTTAGTATTCCACAATGTTTAATTTATTATTATTTTTACATCTCAGTAGAAAAGGTTCCAAGTTGTATGCTATTTTCTTGGTGTCAGTGTGGTGGGCATTGCTGGGCCCCGAGATTATGAAACTTCTGAGTGATGACTCCATACTCAACTCAGAATTTTGTTCATAAAACGTCATGTGACGTCATAACCCTTTACTCACAGCATACTCAGGCTATGACGTCACATGAGGTTTTATGAACAAAATGGGAGTAATTTTCAGAAAGTTTCGTAATCTCTGGGCTGGGTGTTTCATGTTTCCTCATGGCAATAAACTGACAAACCATGGCATGAGCGAAATAATATGGAAAGTTGCTCGAAGGCCCAATTATACAAATATAATACAAACATTATTATGATTCTTCCAGGAAAGATCTGCACCAAGCTGTGAAAAAGAACATGCCGTTCAAGTTCGACAACTTCCTGATGATCAGCAAGACATACAGGAAAGTCACGCCGGGACAGAAGAACAAGGAAAAGGAGGAACTCATGTTTAGTAACGCAGAGGAAGAACTCATCTACGAGGTGATGCTTGTTCTATGCTCTTCTCATACCATAAACAGATTGACACCGGATCTTTGAAACACTATTGAAAAGGATGTTAAACCCAACATTACTCGTTCTAGTACTATAGTATTTAGCAGGAATAATGAAATTGATGATTTCACATTGATTGCTTTCTTGAATATTCAATTTCAAGTGTACAAAAGTGAATTAAATTCAATTATGAACACAAATAATATTAATGCACTATGTCTACTGGCAAATGTGTCGGTCGGTACAATGTATTGTTCACCATTGTTCGAAGTTCTACCAAATACAACTTTATATAAGTTCTGGTTTTTAAGAACTCATAATGGTGTATAATCCTCAATGTCACGTGGATCTACTCAATAATAATTTTTTAAAGATTTCTTTTGGCCTTTTCATCCTTAAATCGGGATGTATTTTTGTCTTTTGGTCTCGTTTTCTTGATAACTTCAATCAGGATATATTTTTGTTTTGTTTGCTAGATATGCGACCACAACTTCACATACTCCGTGGCCAAGGAGCGCGACACAGTGTCGACCGGAGCGTGGGACGACGACGACGACATGGAATCATTACGAACTGTCATGCTGTTCTCCTCAGCCAAGATGGACACGGTTATCAACAAGCTTAAGAGTGAACTGTCCTCTCCGTAAATAAACTGCCGTTGTTCTAGTCCTGTGTTATCAGGCTTGTTCCACGTTGATAGTGTCCATGGAGACAGAAAGAGAAGAGTGTCGGCCATTGTTATTATCAATGTTGTTTGTCTTCTTTACCGTTGTGTCGAACATTTGGAGCGCTTCCATAATATGGCTTGCATCAATACATCCCATCAATTCTGATTATTCATGTTTGGAGAAGCAGCAAGGCAGTGTTACAAAATAGGTAGAACATGGTTCAGGGCTCCAGACTAACATTTTGAGTAACTTGCCCGCAGAGCAAGTCCAGGCAAGTTGCAATGGCACCAAAGGTGCTAAATGTTAAAAAGTAGGTTGCATGCAGTACAAATTAACTTGCCCCTGTACGTCGGGCATGTGTTAGTCCAGAGTCCTGATGGTTGTTCATAAATATGTGTTTATAAATAACACAATCATTCCCTTTCGATGCCAACATTGTCGTCAATATTCTTCTCATTACAAACCATTCACATGTATATTGGGGAAGAAACATCAGCTACCATTTACTTTCCCATCCATTGCTATTTTGATAATGGTGAAAATTCACTATTGGATACTGTCGTCATGTAATGTTTCCCCCTCCCAACATGAGGCAGATTCAGCTGCATTTTAGACAGCACTGAATTGAGCAACACACAAGTAATGTTATATATAACTTATCAGAGCTTCCAGTTAATGTCCTGTTCAGTCCATTGTATTCAAATGTGAATGTATTTGTTGTAAATACAACTATTTGATGCCGATTGAATATAGGCAATGCAACAACTATACACATTCATCAGTATATATAATATACTGCATCTATTGTTTCAAGTTATTGTTTGTCTTGGGGAGCAATTTGACCCTTTCATGGTTTGTATCCGATGATGAAGGAATTCCTAAGAAAGCAAGATTTTACTCATTCTCTGTATTTTTTTTGTTCAATGAAGATCCAGCATTTAAATGTTAATTATAAAATCCAGAATATTGGTAATGACATGAGAGTGAATGAGTTATTGGTTTACGTTGCAGCTACACTCATGAACTCTAAAACTCTTATTTCCTCGCATACATGATAAACATTTAGAATATTTGAAAAATGTTCAGACATATTTTGTTAATTATGGTCACTGTAGAACTAGTATGTGTACATACCGTATTTTTTAACAAATCTAATGTGTGGAAAACACTATATTTTATTGTTGCTGCTTTCCACCGTTGTGTATTGTTTAGTATTTTTCGGGTAATTTAAGTGCAAGATGGTTGTAATCATGATGAAATTAGTGTGTGGTCTAATACATGCAGTAGGTGGAAGTTATCCCAAAAGACCTGCCCCCCGTTTCACGAAGGCCTCCTAAAGTTATGACCCAGCATATCACCTAAGTTAAGACGATTTAAGAATGGATATGACCTGTGACATGGTCGTGAAACACTTTAGGAGGTGATAACTCAGGTTAGGAGTTCCTGACTAGTTAGGACACCGCCGTGAAACAGGGACCAGATGTGCATTTCAATGTTAATTTCATGAGGAATGAGCAATTTATAATCCCCCGAGTGACGAGTGGGTTACTGTTGATACTATGATGAGTGGGTTACTGTTGATACTACGATGAGTGGGTTACTGTTGAAATTGTCTATTATGAATTTCAGCTAGCTCAATTTGGCCATGGCTGCACTTTTTATAAAAAAAAATTGAGAGTGAGTTTTCATGTCGCACACAAAGCATTGCTGTACCATTGCAGTTACACAATGGGTTGCATTTCAAATAGATGCATATTTTGTTGTTTGGACCATGCTTACATAAAGAAATAAAATATTAAATAAATGTACTGAATTGTCGATTTATTCATACACATTGATCTATAGTAAAGTTATTTGTTTTAAATTATTTGAATTGGGGTTTATAAGCACTTTCAAGATTATTTCACTTTGGCCCTGTTCCTTTCGACTATGCGAAGTGTTCTCAGACAGACAGGAGAGTGAGTGAGTATGGAGTTAACGTCGCTGCGGGAATCTTTCCCTCATTTGCAATGACAGATGTCGCTCCAGTATGCTGTACTTGGTGAAAGGAACGTCTCGCACAGGCAAGGTGGCAGAGTTAGATGTGACGTGACTACTTTTCCTGTGCGGTCTGCACTACCTCACTGAGTCCAGACTGCACCGTGTGTGTGTGAGTGAGTGAATATGGAGTTTAACGTCGCTGTGGGAATGTTTCACCCATTTGCGACGAGTGTGCGAGATGTTCCATTGATCGGAACACTTCGCACAGCTGAAAGGAATGGGGCCGTATTTTGTCAGTTTATGGCAAGACAGGAGGAAATCTGTAGCACACTAGGGCTGCTCGATTACTCTTTGCCGACTATGCCGCTTTGCATACTCTCGGGACCGGTTAGGATTTCTAGACTCGGCTGGCCGAAAACCATTTGGTACTGAGTAGACTGAGCCAGGTCCGCTGTTTTTTTGTTTGTGTTTTGTTTTTTTTCCACTTTGCCGCCACGTGACCATACTCTCGAACCAGACAAAACGGCTAGCCGGGAAGGCAAAAGAAATGCAGGTAATGGTAGATCAGTGGACTAGTCTATTAAACAGTGGTCGTATTCTTGCATGAATACAACCCGGGCAAATTCTGAGAGCTCGTCAACATTGGGCATAATGTATTTTTGATCAAGACTTTTATTTACACAATATACAAGGAATAGGTGGAATCATTTCTTCTTTTTCTTCTTGGTGCTCAGACCAGCAAACTCGAAGCTTTTCAGAGGATCAGCTTGTCTCTTCTACAATAGAAAATACAGTGAATTAGTGTTTTATGCCACAGTGGGAATCTTTCACCAATTCATGACAAAGAAAATACAGAACCACTGAAGCTGCCTGCTACCAAGATATTTATAAACAATTGTCATGCATTATTTTGAAGTTGGTTATAAATTGTATTTTTTTGTTTACTTAGCCAGCCATCTGCATTATTGCATTATTCTCTTGTTCAAAGAGCTGTGACAATTTGAATTAAATTAAACTCAACACTTGATTTTGTAGTTTCAATAAAACAATTTCAAGCACGAATAGACTTTATCCAAGCTAGTCTTACCTTGTACATCATCTGCCCCCTAGACGGTCCTTGTCTGGTCGATTTCTTTGATTTGCCCATTTTCTCATCCAACAGCTGTATATTTTTCAACGTTTTCGGTACTGAAACAAAAATTCACAAACATGAAGCAAATGTCAAATGTTTACATGAAACCATATTTAACAATAGTAATAGCTAAAGATTAGTAGACAACTCATTATTCAACAATATTTTATCAAGATTTGAATGATTTGTACAACGAATCCCATGAATTGTTAGTTTCAGCAGAACCTACTCAGATAGTCGGGGACGTGTTTGAGGGAATGGTGTTTCTTGACAGTGTGAACTGTGCCGTCGTGACGAATCACCTGCAGATCACGAGGGTTATCTTCAAAGTGAGACTAAAACAAGAGAACCATGAACATTTTAGCATACATTCTCCTTGGAAAAATCATGGTAATACATTATATAAAATAGGAACAACCGAGATAAAATGATATACTCAAAACAAACATTGTTCTAAAAAGATTCTTCGTTCTTACCTTTAACTTCTCTGAAGTGAGCAGTTCTTGTTTAATCTCCTTCATGCGAGCATCTCTAATGGCGAGCCGCGTCACTGCCCGTACTGCATCCTGTAGAAAACAATCCCATGCCATGTTATGATGCAGTTTCTCGACGCTCTCTTAGCAGCTAAGGGACCATAGC
This sequence comes from Lepetodrilus fucensis, assembly GCA_032361325.1. Classification (NCBI taxonomy): domain Eukaryota; kingdom Metazoa; phylum Mollusca; class Gastropoda; order Lepetellida; family Lepetodrilidae; genus Lepetodrilus; species Lepetodrilus fucensis. Next base: position 3,747 of record JAUTBV010127359.1, on the reverse strand, counting down.
ACTCTCTTAGCAATGTATTAGCTATCGGCAAAAAGAGTTCTATGGTCCCTTAGCGGCTAAGAGAGCTTCGAGAAAAGACACCCTGGAGGTTATTTAGAATTTACGTATTGTGATGGAAACAATGTTTATTTTGATGTCGGGAGATTAAAAAAAAATATGTACTGATTGTTTCGTATAAGTCTATGATATACAAGATGTACATACCCTGGCTCTGTAGCGAAAACCTTCAATTTCTTCCATTTTAAAGTTGTACGGTTTGAACAGATTCTCGCCATCCTCTTAAATACAAAATAGTCATGATCAGATAGTGACAATGCAAAACACACTTATCCATAAGTCTCTCAATTATTCATATATTGCTACCCCATTTAAACAAATTAATCATTGATATAATACAAGGTAGATTTCAGCCTATTTGCATGTAATGACATGAATTCATGCAAGAACAATACAAGAATATGGTTGGAAATCATTAAATATGCCACACAATTGGTTTCACAGTTGCAACAAATATTTATACAATTGACCAAAATTAAGAAATATGACTGCAAAGTTAGGACATGAACGAGAAGTGACAACATACTGGCATGGTCTGCTAACTGTTCCTCCACATCCTGAAGTAACGGCATTTCCTTGATGTTGACGAACGACAGCGCTGTGCCTTGATTACTGCCTCGTGCGGTCCTGTACAACACATCATCAGGTCATTAGTGCCGGCGTAAACCAACAGTCAGGCTTCCATGGTACCACTCTACTCGTATCCATTATTCAAAACTATCATCTTGTCTACTACTACTTCAAATGTACAAATGATAATAATCTCACTGTACCTTCCAACTCTGTGAATATAGGCATCCATGGTACATTGAAGGGCGTTATACCGAGGGTGTACTGTACCACTCTACTCGTATCCATTATTCAAAACTATCATCTTGTCTACTACTACTACTACTTCAAATGTACAAATGATAATAATCTCACTTTACCTTCCAACTCTGTGAATATAGGCATCCACGGTACATTGAAGGGCGTTATACTGAGGGTGTACTGTACCACTCTACTCGTATCCATTATTCAAAACTATCATCTTGTCTACCTACTACTACTACTTCAAATGTACAAATGATAATAATCTCACTGTACCTTCCAACTCTGTGAATATAGGCATCCACGTTTTTTGGGAAGTCAAAATTGATGACATTTGAGACGTTCTGGAAGTCGATTCCTCTCGATACACCATACTCATGAATCTTCTTCTTGTGCCTGTTTAATGGATAATACATGTACTTAATTATCAACTCTCTCACTTCGCAGCTTGGTAGTGAAATACTGGTAGAGTAGTGTTGCAGTGAATCTGCAAACACTGACTGGTACTGACGAAGTAATGATGATAACTGCACTGAGAGTGTGGACATACTGTAAATCATGAAATTAATCCGAGCAGAATATTAATGCGAAAAATGCGACAGACGTATTGTCGCATTTAATTGCTGCGCATTAAAGGTAAGTACTGGTGAAAAAACATGTATGGAGACATGACCGTTCGCATTTTATTGGTGTCGCATTTGTCTAAAATCGAGAGGTCACATTAATTTTGTGACGCATTAATTTCGTGATTTACAGTAAATTGAATCCTTCTACAGACATTAATGTCAGGACCCAGTTGGATGGCTTCTAACTTGGAACCTTTGGTTCTTGTGATGATTTTCCACTATGCTACCATTTGCCTCTGAGACCATGTAACTAGCATAATAGAAAAATAGATATAATTTATACCAATGATAAATCCAATGGACTGAATGTCTATAGCATTAAAAAACACAAATAATTGATCTTACTTTTTCTTGTCCTTTGGCTTCTGTTTAGGATCTGCTAAAAGAGTTTCGTCTGAAGCAATGATATAACTGTACACATCTTCATTGAACTGAGTTACAATATGACATCTGGAACAAGAAAAACAACTCGTACAGAATCACACAATAACATTGGTAATATCCAACATATATTATACTTTAAAATGTATTTTTTTTTGTGTATTGGGGTTTAGATCTGCTTTCATAATTCTTTCACATATCATGCCTTGTCAGTTTAGGGTAGGTGGAAACCTGCAACATCCATAGAGCTGAATGTTGCAGTAAACCTCCAAACAGGCTGGTACTGACAAGACCAAGGAATATTATTATCTAAAATTATAATCATAACATTGGTAATACCGTATTTCAACCCAATTGTGCCATAAAAACAAGTATCATATCATTGTATAATTTAGAAGACAGCAGTTACGTTTTCTCAATCCACCCATTTTTCGGAGGTAAGGTGCCACACCTTTCACAGACTATCAATCAGATTATATATAACTTGTGTACATACCTGGAGCTGACCGGCAACTCTGAGTTGAGAACACACGCCATGATACCAAACTGATCCAGGAAGAGCTTCAACCTGTAACATAACAACATTACTGTAGTGTAAACATAAGTCTTCTATAAAAATCAATCTGGTCATAGTCTACATCAGGACCCGAGATTACGAAAGGTTTTGAGTATGATTTCATGATCAATTCAAAGTTTTGTTCACAAATCTCCATATACAAGTTGAGCTTGAGCCGGCCCCGAGATTACGAAACATTTTGAGTACGATTTCATGCTCAAGCTCGGATTTGATATGGGGATTTATGAATAAAACTTTCACTTGAGCATGAAATCGTACTCAAAAGGTTTTGTAATCTTAGTGTCTTCTTGTGAATTCTATTACACAAGGAATCATACTTGCGATACTTACTTATAGCATCGGTCCACTGAATTGACAAATAGAATTGATTTCCCTCTAATCAATCCTAGTTTGAAGAGGGCAGCGATAAGAGCAAATTTATCTTCATCCTCACACCTAAAACATAATTCAAACCACTAATTGAAATACACAGTCTTCAATGATATTGCAAAACTGTCAGCCAGTTGGTCTTTTGAGAAAATGATTGATTGATTTATTGCTCTACAATATGTAATAATTACACTAGTATACAAGGATATATAAATAATATAAAGATGTAGCAATGTGTAAAACATTGGTAAATGAAAAGAAAATGACCAACAAATTATATGACAATATACAGCTAAATTACTAGAAAGGGAACTATATGTCCTTCAAAAAGCCATTTTATTTTTATTGTATAGGCAATCAACACCAAACACAATCAATTTCATTGTCAAAAAATGGGATGCCAAAAAATTATATGACAATATACAGCTAAATTACTAGAAAGGGAACTATATGTCCTTCAAAAAGCCATTTAAATTTTTATTGTATAGGCAATCAACACCAAACACAATCAATTTCATTGTAACGGGTAAGGTCAACATATACATTCATATTTGAGTTATCTCCCCTTATGATTAGCCTGTCATCGAACTTGCACCACCAACTGTAATGAAGACAAATTGTTTTGTGAGTGATGGATAATACCACATGACGAGTGTTTAAAACTGAAGCTGGCTCTTACTTGATGTGGTACTGCGCCAACTGCCAGGTCTCGGGAAGACGAGTTTCTTCCAACTTCAGTATTACCTGACAATAACAAACGCATCTCGTATCAACAGTACACACAAGGAACTAGTGTAACCAGCAAGGAAACCCCCCTCTCGGGTTGCTTGTGGTTCTTCCCGACCGGTTTGCTTTAGCACTCGCTTGCTGTGATCCAACTTCGGGTAGAGACTCACGACGACAACTCTGATTTCGATCTTTTATTAT
>JAUTBV010127348.1:0-12475 GCA_032361325.1 Lepetodrilus fucensis | reverse complement strand
GCAGTTATCATCCTTGGTCTTGTCAGTACCAGCCGGTGCTTGCAGGTTTACTGCAACATTCAGCGCTATGGATGTTGTGGGTTTCCTCCTGCCCTAAAGTGACAAGTCGTGATATTAGTGAAAGATTCTAGAAAGCGAGTTTAAACCCCAATTTAAAAAAAAAGACCCCATTTTTATTCCAATGTGACTTCAAGTTCTTGAGAGCCCGTAGCCATTTGACATTTTGAAATTCTTTGTTGTTAAAATTATATAAAAATACATTAACTTCCTTTGTAAGTGTCTCACACACATATATTTCCCGAATCAATGGGTTTTATCCAACATTCCTTCGTACGTCAATATCCAACAATATTTGCAAGCATTTTCAGTATCATTTTCGCAGGTGTAGGTACAGTGTCATTCAAACTTGTATGTAAACAGCTGTCATATATTTTCGCCCACTGCGGCTCAACAGCTTGACCTAAAATGGATCCAAAAATCAACAAATTAGCCACTTCTCTTTGGTGTAATTTAGTATGATCGAATCTCCTTAAGCTTTGTTTGATAGACACTTTTCTTCCAGAGAAGATTAATCAATTTGCAATTAGTTATATCTGAATTTGTACGTGAATTTATCAATGTGTTCAATAAGTACCATGAACTAGAACCCAGTTTACAATGTTCATAGTAGCAGCATTGTCATGTACCAAAGGTTGACTCAGTATTCAAATAAATGGTCTCATTTTTGTTGCCACAATATTTTATCAATATGTTATGCATATAACATTCTCACAATCTCCTAAATTAAAAAATGTAAGATCTTCCCTCACTTTAAACATATATAATGTATAATTCATAAAATTTAGACATGTTCTTAATCTAGCGCCATGAGCCAGTTTTACAAATAGATATTATCAATGTATTCACATTTCATACTGACAATATCATGGTATACTTCTACAATTACATAATATTTAATGCTTTTACGTTGACTCCAGATTTTGTAAAGTACATGCCACCTCATAGGAAAGGACTTACTATTTACAATTGTTTTTTTCTCGTTGTCGGTCTATAACAGTTAATCTATTTATAGACATATCAGGTTGTGACGACCCAGCTACTTAACTACCCAAATAATTGATTAGGTAATGGTACTACATTCTTGTTTTCAATTAAGGTAACAATTCTATTGACATAGTTTATTTCCTATTATGTTCCAAACTGGTTATTTATCGTTATTATCTGAAACAGGTATCACTGTAAAGTACAGTCAATAACGAATTGATGAGAAAATGCTAAAGTTGAAATTGGTCTCCAAGCTTTGCAAATATCATCTTTCCGCTGATATTTGTATTGCCAATGAATTCCGATGTGTAGGTTTGTTTTGCGAAAATGTTGCCGTGACATTGTGTAACCATGGTAACTCATATTTTCCAAGTTTCGTTTACATTTTCATGGCAAATTCATGATATTTATTTTATTTCTTTTTTTCATTTTATGGTTACACAGTGGAAATGAAATTCATCTTATGACAATATTATTATCACGAAACGATGATATATTTTATGAAATTCCGAATGAAAGCAAACGATTGCTTTGAAGATCGCTATCGTGTGTTCTCAATATTTGGACGCTCCTATTATTGTGATGGATGAAAAGGAAAGAAAAATCAATTTTTCTGACATCTAGATCGAGAAAAATAATACTAGACTGAGAGTTAAATAATTTTTGGCCATAGATCATTTTGGATCCTCTATTCAATAAGTATCTCACTTTATCATGCTTATTGATCCACCTGTCCAAATTGATAGCAGAACATACACACAGAACCATACAGAACTCGTATACAGACATCAAAGATAGCTATCCGACAGTCTGCGATATGATTGGTGGGATTTCTCAGATTACTGGTGCTGAAAACATTAATTAAATTCAGCGAATTCAACTGATATGATCAGGTTTCACTGTTGAATAATTCATATCTAGTATGAATGTGGTTCACCGAGTCATGTTTTCAATGGCTGGTTTTATCTCAGATTTAGCATTCCGTTCCAGTAGAAACAGTATGTGGTGCATATAGTAATTTTGATTTATCTCTGATGCAATATTCCATTCTAAGATTAGTGCTGGTTCCATGTTTTCTCTGATACATTGTTATGCTCTATATATTATGTATAGCACTGCTTCCATTTTATCTCTGATGCAGTATTCCACTCTAGTATGGATAGTGCTGGTTCCATGTTTTCTCTGATACACTGTTATGCTGCTTCAATTTTATCTCCAATTTAGTGTTCTGCACTAATATTGAAAGCATGTTCCACTTATCTCTGATGCAGCATTCCACTCTATTATGAACAGCTCTGGTTCTGTTTGATCCCCAATTCCTCTTATAAAGAGCACTCATTCTATCTTATCTCTGATGCTCTATTATGAACAGTGCTAGCTCTGTTTTATCTCAAATGCTCCATTATAAAAATTGCTGGTTCCGTTTTATCTCCAATTTAGCATTATACACTAACATTTTATCTCATTTTATCTCTGATGCAGTATTCTGCTCTGTTATGAACAGTTATGTTTCTGTTTTATCTCAATGCTCTGTTATGAACAGGGTTGGTTCCTTTTTTTTTATCTCCAAATTATTATTCTGCACTATTATGGACAATACATTCAATTTTATCTCCAATTAGAATATTACGGTTCTGTAATAAATATTTCCCCAAGTAGTATACCACTTCATTCTGAACATCTCCGATTCCGTTTTATCTCTGATGCAGTATTCTGTTAATTCCGTTGCAGGATTGGTGAGGTGAGGCTGAGGGGCGTGGACGGTCCAAGAACGACTGGACCGCCATCGGACCGCGTTCGGACTGTGGGAATGTCGTCCAAGAAGAGCAGCAGTCTTGTTCACTACAGGTGTGTAACTTTTTCAATTTTACTTTTTTTCACGTCAACAAATCTGCTCCGACGGAATGTTCAGGACATTGAGGTGAATGTTCGGAGGAATTGCAGCGAAAATCTCCAGTTGCCCTCAGCATGGAGAGGGTTAAGGGTCTTAAGGGCATCTCCGGTTCCCTCAGCATGGAGAGGGTTAATGGTCTTTAGGTCATCTCCAGTTGCATTACGCTAGATAGCATTACGCTAGATAGAGATAAAAGTAGTGCCTGATTTCAGATATTCATAATGCTATAAATATATCCCATAAGAATGATAATATTTTGGCATTAATATTTTAACATCATGTCATCACTACCTTTCATATGTGGAAACTAATCCACAGTCTATTATCAGAATCCCCGTAAACTAGATTTACAGAGAGCATTATGAACTGCAGTTCACAGCCACAGACCTCCCGGGGAAAATGCAACAATTCCATTGGACCGCTAGTCGTGCGTCCACTTTGTCATGCCTGGTGTTTATAGACGATGGGTGGAAACTAAATTACTGTGCCTTTGTTAAAGTACGCAACACATGAATGGTTCAGTGTTATATGCACAGGGAGGCTAAGTCAGTTGGGAAACAGACAGGAAACGTTCGTACGCGGAAGTGTTCATACACGATGGCCTCGATGAATTATTAATAATTTTCATCACTTTCTATTTTTGATCAGGATGACTGGTGGGAAATGGAAACTTAAAATTACTATTTATTTTGCAACGCATTTCGGTTTACATGACATGCAGGGATCAAAATTAACACTCGTCCGGGCCATTTCTCCTAATGCTAAAGGTATCCTACAGGCTAGTAGAAATTCATAACATTTGATATTTGTATCACTATTTGGGCTAATAAGTTTTAATGATAGTTTCTATCGCTGACATGGAAATATTCAATTATGTTATTGGCTAATGACAAATTAAACAAAGAGTATTTTTAATGTCATATATTGGTAATATAGAGGTATTGTACAAACTTTAATTTTCAAATTTCTATTACACATTTTATCACTGTTTTCCCATTACATAGATTTGATCCAATTGTCAACTTGATGTTTGAAAGCCATCATTGATATTTTCCAAAAATTTCCAATTATTATTAACGTATAGAATTAATTGTATGGGTAATGTGACATTATTTGCTCCAGTGACCGCATACTTTACAAAGATAAAATAAAATAAATAGTATCTGTACTAAATAGTATAGTATCAGCTAAGAAATGTTAACAGCATTCTTTGCACAATAGCTTTAGATTTTCAACAGTGATCTTTGCACAATAGTTTTAGATTTCAAACAGTGATCTTTGCACAATAGGATGAATTCTGGATTTTCAGCAGTAATCATTGCACAATAGTGGATTCTTGAAATCTGTTTTCAATAGATAGATAGCCAATCTTTATTTATCCAACAACGAAGGGAAATTAGTTTACGTCTTAATGCACACATGCATGCTTACATATCTATAGACATAAACACAAATGACAAGATAATAATAGCATATGAACAGGGATAAATGCAGATGACATTGTGTGACTTATTTTAGTGAATTATTTATCAGTCGGATACAATTTGGAATGAATGATTTCATGGCCCTGTTTGTCCTGAAAGGAATTACTCTAAGACAGCAGCCCGAATGGTTTGGCATTCACAAAAGCTTCTGCCTCGCAAGAATGGATAGGCTTCGTGAACTAGATTATTTATGAGAACGATCATTAGTGCAAGCAAGTAAGATTGCTATGAACTCACAACAAAACATTTCCATTGGATCCAGTATGATTCTTGTGTAATGGCAGACATTTTCTTGTATGATGGCAGACAGTGAATTGTCACTGAAAATTAATTTACTGACATTTCAATTTTTTTTCTCTGAAATTCATACACATTCTTCTATCTTTCTAAAGAAATTATTGTTGAAATAATATCTTCTTCAGAAAGGTAGATGTCCCAAGTGTATGGATTTCAGAGAAAATAATTCAGACAGTTAACATTGTATTCTGAGTATTGTTATACAGCCATATATCAGAACAACAGGTTTTACCACAGACTTTTAAACAGTTACAGATGTTATGCCACAGAGTACAGGTTTGCAGATCCCATATATACCGTGTGACTCTATAATGAATACCTTTGGAGACCGATCTTGCATGATGACTGCAATGATGGACCTTGTCCACTGTGGCTGCAATCAAATTATCACGGATCCTTCTGACCATGGGATAGCCACCTAGCTGGACTCTGGTGGAATAGGAAATGAAATAAGCGTCCAGCATTGATTTTTCATCCTTCATCAGCATGGCCTACATTTCCTGAATACTCCCATGTGAGGGTGTTTCTGTGTGGGTTAATTTGTGGTAGGGCTTCTGTGGATTGTATTTGTGCGTGTGTGTGTGTGGGTGCCTGTTTGTTGGCTATGTAGGTGCCAGGGGCTGGGTTTGTGGGATATGTGGGTACCTGTTTATGGGATATGTGACAGGTGGGATTGTTTTGGACTATGTGAGGAGCATGTTTGTGGGATATGTGTGAGGGAATGTTTGTGGACTATTTTATTGTGCATGTTTGTTGGTTGTGTGTGGTTGCCTGTTTGTGGGCTGTGTAAGGACCTATGAGTTGGTGCCAGATTGTTGGTTGTGTATGGGTGCCTGTTTGTAGATTGTAGGTGTATGTTTGTGCATTGTGTGTGAGTTGGTTGTGCATGTTTGTAGACTGTGAGATCATGTTGGTGAGCTGTATGTGAGATCGCATTTGAGGGTCATGATGGGTCCTCATCGTGGGTTGTATGTGCCATCTATTTGTGGGTCATTTGAGGTCCCATTTGTGGGCTATGAGGTCCCTAAAAATGATTTCATGTTTGTGGGTTATATTATGAGGTACTGTTGGTGGGCTGTATGTGAGGTCCCATTTGTGGGCTGTATATAATATCCTGTGTATGGGCTGTATTTGAGGTCCTGTTGGTGTATCATTTGAGGTCCTGCATGGTCTGTATGTGATGCCATTAGTTTGTCTTGCATGAAGGCCTGGCCGGACCTATTTCTATGGGCTGTATCAGAACTACACAAGATTACTGGTGTGTCAAAGGGGTTTCCAATCTCACCTACATTACAGTACATGTGACAGGGCCCCACTGATCATGGCTTCCAGAGGTCAATCATCCCGGGAATTTGCTTCTGGTTAATTGTGTGCCTTGGTCCGTCTTGTTTCATACTTGCTATAGATGTCCGTAGTAATTGTGCTCTCATTGTGGCTGATTGAGAGATCTGAAATTGATTGACCACTTGTGACTGTGGGCATAGAGGGAAGAAATGTAATTGTTCTGATATGGAAACATACGTATACAGCACATTTGTTTTTCAAATCATATTAATTTGGTAGTTATTGCTTTATGGGTTAAATATTCCTGCTCTAACGTAAAGCACTAATTCGAACAATCAATTACTTTTGTGGATATTAATTGAATGCTTTTATGAGTTTGGCAGATTCATAGCTCGGTGGGAATGTGTTGGACTATGAACCCGATTGTTTGGGTTTGAATCCTGTTATGTGATTTAGGCATATCTTATATAATAATTATTGGTATATATTTATCTATAGGAATTATTGTCTCAGGGATTCATCCCACTTTAAACAGATCACAATGATCTCACTGAAATAGTGTGGAAAACATAAAACCCTACTGACCTACTGATTATGTTCTATTATTAGTAATAGAGGGTTAATAATGAAAGGACGATAACAAATGTTAAGCTTGAACATTAATATATGTTTAGGTCCATAAACATTATCACAATGGTACTATTATGGACAGTTAACATCACAATGGTACTATTATGGACAGTTAACATTACAATGGTACTGTTATGGACAGTTATATAACTGCTCCTGTGCTGGAACATAATAATGTTAATGTGGTACTCAACTGTTCATGACATAAGCCTAGGTACATAATGATACAGAATGTGTAGAGATATTCAATACTTTTACAATTTTCTGAGATGCAGTCATCAATCTACTTATGTTAACCCTCTCACTGCTCTTTAAGGCATTTCTGGTTGCATTCCACAATGAGAAGGTTAAGTCTGCAGATTAGTATGGCCTGTTTAATACTTGACCTATGTCTCATCTAGCATCTGAAAAATTACTGTTTTAGTTGTATACTCCCCAGTTGAGTTGAGAATGTGAAATGTTTGCACATTGATCCATTGACCTGTGACAAGAGCGCTTCATGCATGCATCAGCTTGGAATCATGTGCTTTGTTAATGTACAATTTATTTGTTTATTATTATTATTATTTATCTACTAAAACAAAACAGTATTTTTGTATAGTCATGGCAAAGGACATGGTCGAAATTAGTCCCTGGATAATTTTCATGACATGATATTTAGAAAACTACAATAGCCAGCCAATTGAAACTTACAGGATAGCTTGCCAGATTACTGTGGTTGGATTTCCCAAATATGAGGCATGTAGTTCCCATAATACATGTTTTACAAAGCATTAAAGTCCACTCCTGCAATTATGGGCCTGGGAGCAATGGGCCTCACTAGCTGTGCTGGTAATTGCAAAGTTCCTTGGTATTTTGTGGGCAGGAAATGGAATTGCATATTCTCTATTCGCGGTCTTTGATTGCTGTGTGCCGATTCCTGCTAGGCTGACATGCGATCTATACATTAATAAATCATTGAGGCCTGAACGTGAGCTCCATTTATACTGTGGTTTGAGAATCGGCAGCGACAAGGTTAGACTGGGTAAAGGGGAAATATCTGCTAGTATTTGTGTCTTCAGTGCCTACAGAACAGATCTGTAGAAGTATATTTGTTATCAGGGGTGCATTCAGCCTACACAATTGTTAACTACTATATGTCCTTCCTATGAGAAATTATTTTTAAGTTGTTACTTTTTATTCTCTCAATAATTTGGTATGGCTAGAAACATTTGTATGCATTGAAGAATAATCCCTTGATGTCCATACAATAAAAGAAATGGCCTTAAAACAATTGTTAAAACATTCTTTATAAATGGCCCCCAATATCTTTGATATGGACTACAGTTATAAATGTCAGCCATGGTGGCCATATTGGATTTATAATTTGTATGATGTGTACAAATTTCCTTGTAAAAATAAAAATAATTGTAAAACAGAAAAATTTCCAATTTGTATGCCTCGAAAACGGTCCCATGCTGTCCATGCACCCTAGTGTCAGATTAATCCAGCCAATCTCTATGAACAGGATGTTGAAAAAACTCATCTTATGATATACGACACACAGTCTGATCACTAGCATTGATGACTTCTCTTCATTCGTTTTCTTTGACGTTTTTGGTTGCTTTTCATCCAGACATGTACTTGTTACTAAGATCGTCCTTCTCTCTGACTACACCCCCAATCATGTCTGCTCCGTAGACTCAGTATCTAGCATGTAAAGGACTCCAGTCCACCTTTATTTCCCAAGGATGTGTGTCTGCCTGCCCAAACTACCAGAATCGATACCTAGAACGTTTGGTTGTAGAAGTTCCTCTGTCAAAAACTGATTGGCTTTGGAATGTTGTGATCTCCCTCTGGCAGCCATTTTGTCTTGGGAGGGAGATAAGAAGCGAGACTTAACAGAGGCATCAGACACTCCACTATCGGTGATTGGAACAAACATGGTCATCCTGGATGTGTAATTTGTGCTGGGAATGTAATTGATGTGTCTGTTTGTTGTCCTGACCATGAGCTCCTGGGATGTTGATTGATTAATTGGTTTTCTACGACCTGATGAATTATGAAGTACTTCTATAGTTCTTTTTAATATATACTTTATTTTTCTTACTTTGCCATCCCATCCCTTTTATCTCTTTATCTATCTCTGTGTTTCTCTCCCTGTTTCTGTTTGTCTGTGTTTGTCTGTTTCTCTTTATATATATTTTTTCTCCCTCTTTCTCATCTTTCTTTCTCCTTTTCTTCCTCTCTCTCATCTCTCATTCTCTTTTTCTTCCTCTTTCTTTCTCTCCCTCTCATCTCTCTTTATCTTTTTCTTCCCCCTTATCTCTCTCTTTCCTTTCATTGCTCCTTTTTAAATTATATTTCTCTTTCACTCATCTCTATACATTTTACTTCTCTCCTATCTTTTCCCATTCTGTTCATGTATTTCTCTTTCTCTGTCTCTTTCCTTTTTTCTTTTCTTTTCTTCTTCTCTTTCACTTGCCTCTACACGTTTGACTCCTCTCTCCCTCGATCCTCCCTCCCTTTCTCTCTCTCTCTCTCTCTCTCTCTCTCTCTCTCTCTCTCTCTCTCTCTCTCTCTCTCTCTCTCTAACACACAAACACTATCACTACCAACTAAATCTCCATCACTTTTATCTCTATATATGTGGGCTATCCTCCCAAACAAAGCAGACCTACGTTAAAATTTGTAAGTCACTTGCTCTATCATAGTTGTAGCTGGGTGTGATATAAGATGCTCCTACTGGTCTCGGCCAGAGGGGTTACCCCTTTGGCTCATTCGGTAGATTGTTGGACTCACAATCCAGCAACTCAGGTTCGAATCCCAGGGTGATCGGCATGATTCCCTGTTTCTATACATAGTGAAAACCAGTGAGTATCAAAGCAACATTCATTGCAGACTGCCAAGCTGGGTATTGTTTCACAAAGCTTTCATATCTACTCCGAGATCGTAAGCATGCTGTTAGCGATCTCTTGCACATAGCAATCAGGCCTTTAACAACAGTGTAAATGAGAACTTACTGAAACCATGCCCTGATTTGGAGCATATTTATAGACATATATTTTCAGCTGTAGATGGTTCATCTTGTTACATACTGCAAGAGTGTTTCCGCGTATATCTGGCGTATCAAAGGTCACATGGTCTGCAAGTGATTCACATGGTCTGCAGATGGTTAACAAAAGACGGAACAAGCAAAAAGGCTTAATTTGCATGTGATATTGCTCTTCTTCACATACCTGCACAAGCACATTGAGAGTTTATGCCTGTTCTGGCCAGATCAGGCCCTGAGATTATAATACTTTCCTGAGTATGATTTCATGCTCAAGGTCAAATTTTATGTGAGGAATTGTGAACGAAAATTTGGATTGAGCGTGAACTCGTACTTAAGAGAGTTTCATAATCTCAGGGCCAAACCAAGCAGCAGCTGATCGATGTTCATCCTACAACAATTTGCTTTTGACCTGCCACTGTTGATGTCAAACATCTGTATGATTTGCACAACTTTCGGCCTTAACCGTTAACCATAACATGAATGGGAAACTGTTTATCTCTCCAAATTGTATGAATAATGTGGAAATGATCAGGGTTGTTGTCGAGTTGCCAAATCTCCATTACCCTCAGCCTATGCAGATATAATAGTCCCCAAATTAGTGCTATTCTCCCCTAGCCTCAAGCTGAGCTGATTTAGCTGCTTTAGATGATGGCCATGTAGTAATAAGGAGATCTCCACTGGTAGCATGATGCTTGTACTTCTTGTTCTAGGCTTGTATTGCTTGTTCTAAGTTTGTATTTGTTTGATCTAGGCTTGTTTTTGTTTGTTCTAGGCTTGTCTTTGCTTGTTCTAGGCTTGTCTTTGCTTGTTCTAGGCTTGTCTTTGCTTGTTCTAGGCTTGTCTTTGCTTGTTCTAAGCTATTTGCTTGTTCTAGACTGTCTCACTTTTTTTTGCTCCTGATATTGTTTCTGGATTGTCTCGCTTATTCCAACCAGGATTTCTCACTTGCAGACTTGTCTCGTTTTTTTCTTGGATTGCTATAACTCGCTCTTGGATTTGTTTAACTTGCTCTTGGATTTCTCTAAACTTGCTCTTGGATTTGTCTCGCTTTTTCCATCTAGGACCTCTAACTTGCAGATTTGTTTCGTGGTTGTTGTTTTTTGGTTTTGTCTCGCTTATTCTTGGTTTTGTCTAACTTGCTCTTGGATTTGTCTGGCTCTTGGATTTGTCTAATTGCTCTTAGGTTTGTCTTACTTGCTCTTGGTTATGTCTAACTTGCTCTTGGAGTTGTCTAACTTGCTCCAGAATTGTCATGCATTCAGCCATTCTCTTGGATTTCTTGCAGTTAATTCTTCTTCGACAAAACCTGAAGTAAATCACAGTCAAGTTATTTATAGAAACTGTTAACAATTTATAACAATTTCCGAAAAATTAACACGTTCATGAACGTCTTCTACAAACAGATACTAACTGATATAATAATGATGACCTTTACAATAATCTAAATTGTTATTATCCGATTGATTAATTATCAGCTAGTTTCTATAGTGTCTGGGGATTAAGTAATTGTATGATCACTCATACGTATTGTCTGGCTTGCACTTCGCTTGAATGTTGCAAGGTCAAGGTCATAAACGGACATTGTGTCCGGTTGTGGTCATTGACATTCATCCTGGACTAATCACAATCACAGATCAACTGGGCATCTCTGATTGTCTTCAGCTTACAGAAGGTTAACAAGTAATTTGTCCAACAAAGAATAATAGCTGGCCATAGTTATTTGATTCCCTGGTTTACAGATCTGGCAACCTGATTTTGTTACACTTTGGAAAATAAAATAAATTATTTTTATTATATTCCGCTGATATTGTACTAGTCTTTAGGACATTATAATACAGTGGTGAAGGAAAAAATCGCATACGTAACCTATAATTGAACATTAAGAAAGACCAGCAATGGGTGACGCAAAGTCGAAGCCAATTTGATTCGTTACTGGTTAATGTGCATTCAAATTTGAACGATTTATGTGTTCTGATGTTTACATTCCAATCCAGAAATATATATATTTATTACAAGCTTGACTGGCAAGAACATGTTTGATATGTTTACAGTATATTTAGGGGGAAGAATTATACTAATAGTCCATTTTATTTCACTTTTGGCTCTAATACATGCAAGTTCATTAAGATGACCTGGGGTGCATTTCATGAAAGTGGGTGTATATTTACGCCGGAAGTAAATGACGCAGAGTTGCTTGTATTACGTCATTTACGTTGATTGTATTACGTCATTTACATCTGGCGTAAATATACACCTCTTTTGTGAAACACAGCCCTGCAGCTTGTAGATGTTTGGTAATTCTACATTGTTAAAATAATATATACCAGTACCTAAATTTATCTGTTAAAAAAAACTACTGTCCATTATTTAATTTTGTCGAGGATATTAAGATTAAAGTGTGGTTTTTTTACACGTATGGAATGTATCAAATCATCATGGTTTCTTGGCTATCAATCAATCAGTCAGGAAATAAGCATGATAGGACACTAATCAGATTGTCTTTTAACCTCCCTGCTTAATACAATCAAATGTTCTATTTCTGCATGTGATCAGGCAACTTAAGTTACCTTCAGCAGGGAGAGGGTTAAAAGGATCATATATTCCATTGATGACCATTCCCTACAAGTCAGAAGTTATTTACATTTCACAACTGGGACTGTTTAAAATTCAAATAGAACAGTCTCCGGGAATATATTGGTACACGTAGATCTCTACCAGGTGCCCGTTGCAGGACGCTCTTGTAGGCTACAACTATTGTAACGTCAACGCTTTCTATTGTGGCGGGAGCCCAGTTACAACTATTGTAGC
>JAUTBV010127337.1:0-12479 GCA_032361325.1 Lepetodrilus fucensis | reverse complement strand
GGGTCCACGTTAGACCCCGCGTTATAGCCGAATCCGCGGTGCAGTGAAGGGCGTTATAGCGAGGGTGCACTGTATATGTTAAATTTATCCATATGTTGTATGTCAAAAAGTACTTATTGTCCACACATTTTAGCTTAAATCTTGGTACATTTATTGTCATACCTCTAGTAGTTAATTTCTAGCAGAACTATATATAGGATGTTACCTAAATTCAGTGAAAAATTAGATAGCTTGGAGATGTGACCATGTGTAATATTTTGACCTTTTTTTTCTAGGAACCCTTACAGGGCCCCACCTATGACAGTGATAAAAGTCCAAGCTGTAGCGGTGCAGAAGAGAATGGCGGTTCACATCATAACAATGTTTCAGGTAATGTCCAGTAAGGCCATGTGTAATTTTGTTCTTGTGTTTTTCACCTAGTTCAGTCCATATTAAATACTGATCTTCATAACAGGAAGCAAAACAATGATTAATTTATTTATTTCATTTTATATTTTTTTTCTTATCAATCGGTGTACTTATGTGTATTCATTCAGTGATTGAAGTATGGCAAAATATTGATGCAATATTCACAAGAGGAAGAAAAAAAAAGAGATATATTTAAATGTGTGTGTGTGTGTGTGCAACACTGCCTAAATATTCAGTGAAGAATGGACAAATATGAATACAATGTTTAGAAATAATTAGTGATTTTAAACATTTTATACTGGAATCTTACTCACAAAAGTTATTACTCAATTATTATTATTATTATTATTATGATGATGATTATTATTAATTATTATTATTTAATCTGACCATTTCAGGAGCATCAAACACAGTTAGTGTGGAACTGGGAAAAGAGGTGAGATTAAAAAATATATACCATTTTACTGTGTTTTGCCGAGTTTTGCCACATAACGTGTTATAGTGCATGTGCAATGGTACAATAATAAATGTTATGAACATGAGTGGTGTTTTAGTGTACCTGACTTACAGAGTGAAAGTTTAGCTAGTAGAAAATATTTTCGCTTACACCTTAGGGCCTGTTCAACACACCTTATAGGGTCTGTTCAACCCACTTTAGGGTCTGTTCAACCCACCTTAAGGTCTGTTCAACTGATTGATCTAACAGGATCTCATATTTTGCCTATATTATTTTGCCTATTTGTGATTTTTCTTTTCAATATTCACTGTGTAGTGTTGTAATACAAGACAAAGGGAGATAATCTAGTGTACTGTACTGGCACCTATTTTTACTACTGAATCGCATAATTTTCAAGTTTACTTAGTACTGCTGAATAGTTCTAGATTTTGTGCTGATTTTGTGTGTTTTTCTACATCTTTTTAATTGAATTTTCAGGCTTGCTAGAAAGTCTTAACGGTTATAGTTAGCGTGCAGCTTGTATGACTTTCTTTCGTAGCATTTTCAAACCAATCCGGATACTAATATGCGATGCAGTCAAACTAGAATTTATTGTCGGCACTCTCACAGTGCGACATCATTTTCTCCTGGCGATTCTGAAATGATTTTTTATTGGCACAACTTGACCTTGACCCGTGTTTTCGGTGTTCTTTTTCTAAGGATGATGAAGAAGAGGTGTCTGCTTTTACAGAGGTAGAATATAAACATGTGCCTGCTCAAATGGCGCCCATCCACCCCATTCTATTTAAGTGTCACAGTTATTTGCTTTGTGCTTTGTGCATGATAGTACTTGTTGTCAATCATTAGTTGAGAGGAAATCATCATTTCATTACATTTCATGAAACATGGGAAAATATTATGGACAGAGTATATTTTGTTAGTTTTTACCACCAGGATTTCTCACTCTCACTCTCTCTCTGCTGAAGGCAACTGGAGATGCCATAAAGAGCCATATCTGGGCCTAATTCAGCAGGGAGAGGGTTAAGTTAGCCATTTTATCAATCTTAATTGTTATGCTATTAGCCATGTCTGGGTTAAAGATTCCCGCTGTGATGTAAAACAATGGTCTATAGCTTCAACAGAGTTGTTTTTAGGAAGATGAAGATAGAATAGGGATGGTGTCATATATTATCTATTCTGAAAAGAAATGCTACTAGTCATACGACTATTTTTGTATTTTGTATCACCGTCGACATTTTGATAAGAGATAGCTGGAAATAGTTTTTATGAAATTCAAAATGGCAACTGTTTATTCTAAGAAAAATTCTGCTTTTCTGAACATAAGTAATACAGGGTAATAATATTAGTTTGTGATAAATATTGTGAGCATGCAGTCATTTTGTTTATGATTTACTGCAAGGTGCACTCTTTTGTTCAATAATTGTTTTTAGTTTGTATTTAGTTTTTATTTTAATTGGTTACTGTATCACATTTTCTATAGCATTGGCAGTGTTCGAATTAATAGGGGGTCCAGGGGTCATTTGAAAATCTGCAATGTTAAAGGTATCTGTGTGACCCCCTGAAAACTACAGATTTTACCAACATTAACATTTGGGCCTATGGAGAATGACCCCCGTATTATTTTTTAAATTTCGAACACTGATTGGGTTGGCCATGATATATCTATCCATTTTGTATTCACAGCTAATTAATTCTGTCACTGTTCACTATTTATGGCTTTTTATCATTTGCTGAGGTTTTTCTACAATTTCTTCATTTTCACGAGTTTTTCATTTCCACTTTCACCGTTTACCAGCTGTTTGTACTCGTATTGTGCATTACCTTCCTGGTTATAAATATTTGGATATTCTTTTGTTGGTTATCTTCAAGCCTTTATTAATCTTTCAAAGTTACATTTATCACAGTTTCGTTAACAAGCATTTGTGTTAATTTCTTATTAGTTATGCATCTCCCAGTTTGAAAACTAACTGAATAAGATCATAGACTCTACTGTAAATAAAACACTTTTTTGCAGCAAATAAATAGTTATTTCCCCCCAAGCCATGCTAATAATTTTCAATTATAATCATGTTGGATCCCAAAATAATGAACATCGAAATAGTTAAATGAGTGTACTTTATACCTTGAATATTTTACATGAACATTGATAGGTGTTTAAAAGAAATGAAATTGCTAATCTGAATAATTTTACTTTTTCAGCTAGTTACTTTTCAATCTAGTTACTCAATATTACATTTATAGGAAAGACTGATAGTTGCTTTTTCTAAATTTAACATTTCATAGTTGATATTATCGGGTTTTGTTTTTTTAATAAATAAAATAAATTCAATTAATTTTCTTGGAAATATATGTATAAAAATGTGATAATGTTTTCTTGGTTCTGTTTATTAAATAGCAATGTCTTTTGCACAGATATCCCTTATGGTTGAAAAAATCCTGCTGCGACGTAAAGCATAAATTTTAACAGCTTCATCTTTAATTCTATATCAATAACATTATTGTGTTTGATTTTTCAGACAGTCAAAGTTGATGTGAGTATTTTCATTGAAATATGTATTATGTGCACAGAGAACTATCATTGTGAATGATGCACGATATAAATACAATCATTATTATTATTATTATTTAATAAAAATATTAATATTAAAATATGTCTCTATAGATCATATATTCTTTAGTTTTTACCTGTTGAAGAATGTAAATCTCTGTTGTATATTAATATTTAAAATATATATCTGTAACTGAGTTAAATGTTTTATTACAGACTTCGAACATCGAGGATGGGAGTCAGATGACCCTGGATGAATTTGTCTTGCTGCGTGTGATTGGTCGAGGCAGCTACGCCAAGGTTCTGCAAGTCGAGCACAAGCGAACAAAGCGTATCTATGCCATGAAAGTTATCAAGAAAGAGCTGGTTAATGATGATGAGGTTAGTGGGTGTTAATGGTCACAATTATCAAAGTTCAGTAAGGCTAAAGGTCATCAGACCAGGGGTGCGTTCAGGACACAATACATTTTGCCACTTTTTGCTACATAACGCTACAGTAGTTGTTCAGCCAACACTGGTAGTACTACGTATTGCTACTTTTTGCGTCGTCTTTTGAGCCTGTAGTAGGAAAACCCAAAGCATGAAGGGAATGGACCGGACGCATGCGCATCCTGATTTCCTGTTATTTTGATACAAAATCGTTCATTCAGCCACTACTTTTAGAAAAGTACTGTAGTGTAAAGTATTAATCTCTATTTATATCCTGAATGCTAAGAGTTCAGCTAAGCTAAAGGTCATTAGGTCAGAGTTCACCGAAGTTGCAGATCATAAGGTCACAGCTAAAGTTCATGCAGCTAGAGTGTTCAGTAATACTAAAGGTAATAAGGTCAGAGTTCAGTAAGGCTTAAGTTCAGAAGTCCAGAGTTAGATTTTTCGTACTTATTTTTAAAAACATATTGGAAAGGAATTTCTATTATTATTAACCTTTCGGTTTACACCTTGCTTGTCAGGTAAATTGCAATATTCATAGAAATTTATTAAAAAATAATTTCAAGATTGTGTATTCAGATTATTTTTATGAAATGTTTCAGGATATCGACTGGGTTCAGACAGAGAAACATGTCTTTGAGACCGCCACCAACTACCCTTTCCTCGTTGGTCTTCATTCCTGCTTTCAATCTCCGAGCAGGTGAGGAGTTCTTCCCCTTGTCTACTCCAGTACCCGAGCTCATGAAATGTTATCGAGTACAATTTCAGGCTCTTTGCATCTGGGTGGAATATTCCTGCTGCGACATAGAGCGCTAATTGATTGATTCATTGCAGTGGCAATCCTTGATCTGTATTTATGTTTCATCGTTTTCTCGCAGATTATTTTTTGTGATCGAGTTCGTGAACGGCGGAGACCTCATGTTCCACATGCAGCGACAGCGACGGCTTCCCGAGGAGCATGCCCGATTCTACGGCGCAGAGATCTGTCTCGCGCTCAACTACCTGCATGAACGAGGTATGAAGTGTCGTCGCAAATGGGTGAAGGATTACTGCAGCGATGTTAGATTCCGTAATCACTTATAATAAAGTGATCTGACCCACAAAATAAATTGATATTAATTGATTACAACAAAACATTAATCCTTTAAAAAAAAACATACACAAATATGATTATTGTATAAAACCTGAAAAGAAAATTTTATATAATATTTAATGATTTAATGTTAACAGGTATCGTGTACAGAGATCTGAAGTTGGACAATGTGTTGCTGGACTCGGATGGTCACATAAAGCTTACAGATTACGGAATGTGCAAGGTACGATTTATATGAGAGTACACCTTTAATTAATTTATGCGATTGTTAAGGTCCTCACACACCAGAGGCAAGCGAAATATCGCTGTGCCAATCAGCGACGAAAACAAAAGATTCTATCGAAATTTGTCTTTGCGAATTTATGTGAAAGCATATAAATAAATGATAAGGTTCTATCTCAATCACTGAGTTTGTCCCCACAAAATTCACCTCTGGTGTGCAAGGACCTTTAGAAATAAAGTTGAAATGATAGAAATTAATATAATATTTGATAAATTATTAATGGTCAAAGATAACATAATTTTAATTTAATAAATGATCTTTTTAAATACTGTGAATCAGAACAATTATCAGCATTATTAATTCTAATTTATCTCTTCTGATAATACACCTTCTCATTGTATGTGATATTAAATTCATTCACATCATCATTATTTTGTCCTATGGCATGTTCCAGTTAGACATTCTAGTTGAATCCTGTAGTAGTATTCGTCTTGTATGGGTGAAAGATTCCCACTGTGACGTAAAATAATAATTGACTCACCACCCACCTTAGTAGTGTACTAAAATCTTAAAGCACCACATTCATATACATTTATTTGAAAACCATACTAATTGTATTTACAATATCGTTAGATTACAAACACATGCTCACTCTTCACATGCTACAAGCTCACTATCCATGTATGACATGTATAGCATGCTCACTTTCCAAGTCATTCCTCACATAACCAACCTATGACAACATGCTGACATTCCATGATTCATTGACTTATGATATCAAGTTCACTCCCCATATCATCGTCGCAAATGGGTGAAAGATTCCTGCAGCGACGTTAAACTCCATATTCACTCACTCACTCACTCCCCATATCAACCAATGACAAACAGCTCACTCCCATATGTAAACATGTTTTCTCCCCATATCAACCCATATGCAAACATGCTCACTTAGTGAAATAATTTTGAAAGCAGCTCTAAGCCCTGATTGAAAAAAAGAAAATATATAAACAAATATCCAACCTATGACAGCTGTCTATCTAAAACCAACTTATGATGCCAATAAGCCCACTCCCTGTATACTATCAACCAATATAAACATACTCACTCTACAAATATCCAATCTATGACAACATTCTCATTCTTAACATATGATACAAGGTATGCCTACTACACACAGTTTTCCCCTATAAAATGACCAACAGATGTTAAAAGATTGTAGTTGTTGTTTCCCTGCTTGTGACTCAGCATTAGTAGGGGTAAAGTAAGGACTGGTCAGCTCAGGGTCATTTAACTGTGTAGTAACCATGTTCTGACTGTGGCAGGATATTCAAGAGAGTTAGCACTGCCAGTTGGTGGAAATCTGGCCTAGCACAAGCAAGACATGTGCACACAAGACATGCCATCCGTGATGTGAAATACTGTTAAAAGTTGCTCTAGTCTAAAACCTTAATTCCACCAACTGTGAGG
Source organism: Lepetodrilus fucensis (assembly GCA_032361325.1). Lineage (NCBI taxonomy): Eukaryota > Metazoa > Mollusca > Gastropoda > Lepetellida > Lepetodrilidae > Lepetodrilus > Lepetodrilus fucensis. Next base: position 5,854 of record JAUTBV010127337.1, on the reverse strand, counting down.
TTACCATTTCTTTCACATAGAGGCTGCTCCTTTCTAGCTGTTCTATCTATACTTTCTGCACTTTCTGCACAGCGGAAGTGTGCATGCGTCGGACAGAAAGTACAGACAGAACAGCCAGAAAGGAGCAGCCCCATACATACCAAGTAAACAGTTGCATATGGATGAAGCTGTAAAAATTAATAATTTTTTGTGTGTATACTTATTATATCAATAGTATAGCTTGTTATTATTGGCGTGGAATCTCGATGAGGAATCTGGGGGCTATCTCGCTCATTGCCTGTCTGTCACGCATGATTGACATGATGTATGTTCATTTCCCCATCTATCACTGGTCACATTAGGAAGGTCTGGGTCCCGGAGACACCACAGGGACATTTTGCGGCACGCCCAACTATATAGCTCCCGAAATACTGCGGGGAGAAGAATATGGTAGGTCGTACTCTCACCACGTCATTCCTCCTCCTCACCCGCATCCCTTTGTTTGCATTTGCACCACCGGTGATGGAGTTTGGACGAACATTTATTATTAACCCTCTCCGTGCTGGAGGTAACCAGAGATGCTCTAAAGTGTGTGCCTAACCCAGCAGGGAGAGGGTTAAACCTTTCAATTTAATTAATTTCTTTTACATATTTTCCTTTTATTTTATTGTTTTAAAATTCCTGAAGGTATGAGAAGGGGGTGGAGGGTTAATATTAAAGGAATGTTTTTTTCTCTTTTTTTATTAAACAAGGGTTCTTTAAGACCACCTTTTAAATCATCGTTCCTATGGGATTGCCCTTGGTCGTGAGGGAAAATAAATGACAATTAACTTTTAATGTGACTTTTTGTTTATATTTTACTTGACACAAGACCAGTGGGTCCTAAAAACCAGTAATTAAATTGTTCTTGCCTCTAGTATCTAAAATTAGGATAAAGAGAATTCACCAATAACTTTTTTCGACCTTCAGCATTCTAAGCTGGCGATTTTGTTAAAGCATTTTTGAAGAAAAAATACATCGTCATATTTCATCCAAACTTCATCCGAGTAGATTAGACAGCACCTTTAATTTTCAGCACAGTCGTCACGTGACCTGGTCATCCTCTTCTTCCCTTCCTCCTGGCTGTCCGGGTCACGTGTCATCACCGTCCAGGTCACGTGTCATCACCGTCCAGGTCACATGTCATCACATCCATGCCATGTGGGTCATATATGGGAATATTAAATAATTTGTTACTCGATGCTTTGTTTTTGTTGCGCAACAGGAAGGTTTGTCCCCAGGCGATCGGACAAACACATTCTGCGGCACCCCCAACTACATCGCTCCAGAAGTCCTCAGGGGCGAGGATTATGGTATATTGACCACCCCTAGTGTGCTCGCATATCTTATATACGTATATATACATATACTTATATATGTGCTGTTACCCATACAACTGGTTGTTAGCTTCGTAAATTGTGCACTGCAATTTCACTGGCTTTAACCAACATTTTTATTTTAAGCAAAATATATTTAAAGTTTTATTTCATCTGAAACTCGTGTTTTTAATTCATTTGAAATGATGTTTAATAGTAATGAATTTGAAATTAAGTTATTAATTCATCTGAAATTATCAATTATGAATCAAGAACAGCAATGATTTGATTGGATAATTTAAAAATAGCAACATATCAATTTTCACCATTGATGTTTAAATTTTGCTGTAGACACTTGATTTTTTTAAGAACTTTGTATTTTTAATTCAAATTGCAGTATGCAAGTCAAGGTGTTCCATTTAACCATAGATAGATTCATAATCAGCTAGTTGTAGAATAATGCAATGTGGCAATATACACATATAATATATTTGCATAAATATTGGTTCTTTGCATTACCGTGGTATGTTTCTCAGTGAGTGTGCAACATGTCTTCCTTCAACTGAAACCAATTTATCCATTTCCCTATATTATATATATCTTTTTCTATCTCCTCACACATGTACCTTAGTTTGTAAATACTGGAAAGTAGTTAGGAAAACACTCCTATCCTGGCTACCACAAGAAAACATAAACACTACCTGCGTTTCTTTTGCCTTGCACCGGCTGGCCAGGTTTTTTTCTGGTTCGAGAGTATATGGTCATGTGGCGGCGAAATGCAAAAAAATCACAAAAAACATGGCGGCCCTGGCTGTCTACTCAGTACCAAATGGTTGTGATTCAGCCCATTAAGTCTAGAAATCCTAGCCGGCGTACACTGGTCACGAGAGTATGTGATATGCGCATGCAAAGCGGCTCACCGGCTTATGTGAAATCATGCAGCCCTAGTGTTTATCTCCTAATGCACTACCATCAATGCTATGCAATGTAGTATAGGAACCTGTTTAGAAGAGAACAGTTGTTAGCTTATTGCACTAAACAATCTTAAAAGTGACAAGATCATATTTCTATGCAATATTACATTTAAAAAAAAATAATAATAATAATAATCTGCATATATTAATAACTAGGAAACAATATTTAAAGAAATAATATACAGAAATGCTGTATTACAGTCATTTGAGTGAAATAAATTTATCACCAATGACATAAGTCTTTTGTTCTAAATATAGGTTGACCTGCTAAGATCCCATAAGTTATTATTTTATGAATAAAATAAATTTGACAGATTAGTCTATTATTGTTTCATCCAGAAATATTTTTGGTAGATATTGTAACCTGAATGAAACAATTAATGTACAAATATTCCACCAGTCAGTATGTTACTGTTGTCTTAACACTTTAATGGTCAATTAATAATTAATTACTTCATGATCTCCTTTTTTTGCTTTGGGTTTCTGTTTGCGAAATGTGCAAAAGTATTTAATATCATATTTTTTTCCAGCTTTCTTTTTAATTGTTTGTGTGTTCACTAATACATGGTAAAACACATTTCTTACCACTAGCATGATTTTAACGATAAAGATGTACAGTGTACTTAAAAAGATATATTTTCAGAAGCTTCTGTAGTTCAATCACTTCAGTATTTATGAATGAACAATACGTTTCCATGTGTACATGGTCTTGTAGAGGCCATTTTGAAAAAATGCACTTTGTGCCATTTTTTGCACAATAACCATTCTAGACAGCACTCTGGGATTAGATGGATACAAAACAACAGTGATCTTTGGATTTGGCTAGTTACAGACTGCTTTGCAATGCTTCACAGTTTAATAGAATTTTTATTATGATCTCATCTTGAATTGTGTTTGGGTCCAATTTTCTCTATCAGTAAATATGAAAGAATGGGAAATTTTAATATCTGTTTTGATCCAGGCTACGTATACTATTCTTAGCAACAGTTGACCCAACGTTATATTTTCAAAGAAGGAGTACCTAAAGGATTATTGAAAGGGTTATGTTCTTTTTTTTCTCTCTTCTGCATTCTAGGTAATAGCAATTGTACTCCAGATAATACATGCTTATGCTCAATCATGTACAGTTGTGGTATACATAACCGGAAAATTCAAATTGCCACCCAAACAGGTCCTCAATGCTTTTTTTAGCACAATTTTTGTTATTTTATTCTTCTAAGCTTCGCTGATGCTAGGGAAAAGTCTTTGTGGTTGTAGTACTAATAGGGTTCCAACCATGAGTGTGACTACCATATTGAAAATCAATTGCTTGATATTGTCACGGATACCATGAAAAGTGATAGTACTCTAGTCCCAATTGTACCAAAATAGTATGATTTTTTCTTTCCAGTTATTTTGAATGTTCATCTAACATATTTAATAATTTATGTTGGTATTTTAATAGCGAGAAATTTAATTGATATTTACAATTAAATGTTGTCTGTCACAAGAATATAACAGAATTGTGCCATCTTTCATTTTTGAATGTTACAATGCATAACAAATATATTATTATTGTTATTGTATTTTGTAATAGTAATGATTCTTCTCTTATAACCTTCTATATTTCATGTACATACATGTATTAGCAAACTCAGAGTTTCGAATATGCCCAGAATACACGTGCACATGTCAAAGGTGAAAGCATGTGAACAACAACTGAGGCACTGTAGTGCTAATAATGCGTGTTTATCATCTATTTTGCATTACATGTTCGTTACAACCACTGTACAGTATTCTGGTGGCTGTGATAAGCATTTTGATAGCATTATACTGTACTATAATGTTCTTTGACCTTTGACACATGCATACATACATATTTGAATGTCCGAGTGGGCTTATTAAATGGATTTAGTCTATGTATGCATGGGTAGTTTTTGATTTTGTAACCAGTTGAGCATAATTTCTTCAGAAGCTTTAATAGTTTCTTGTGTTATTATATATTAACTCTCTTCCTGCTGGATTAGGCACAGACACTGCTTTTTAGGGTACCTCATTTTGCCACCAGCATGGAGAGAATTAACCCTCTCCCTGATGGATTATAGGCACAAGCACTGCTGTTCAGGGCATCTCTGGTTGCCTCAAGCAGGGAGAGGGTTAAAGTAGCAATTAATCTTGACCAAGAAATGAAAGTTAACATTTTGACATGGATCTAATGCATACCAGTACATGTATTCCTATTTTTTAAACATTTGTACTAATGTGAAAAGGGTGGTAAATGTATCTATATACACACCCCACATTTATTGATGTCAAATATTTTCACATTTATAGTTTCATTTTATTATGTACATATGCTAATTAACATGTCGACGTTTAAAGGTACACACTCACACATTTTAAGATGCACTCACAAATTTAAATATTCTGTTGTAAATTGTAATATTGTAATACTGAACATTTACAATATTAAATTTTATTTCAAAATGTCAACTGGTCAAGGAAGACAAATGAAGATAAATATTCCTGCATTTTTTTAATATTTATTATTTTGTCCACAGTATGTAACTGCAGACAAGTTTGTTTACATATTTTTCTATTTATTTTTATTTCAGACTACAGCGTCGACTGGTGGGCATTGGGAGTATTGATGTTTGAGATGCTCGCGGGCAGGTCACCGTTCGATGTCGTTGGAAATGCAGACAACCCCGACCAGAACACAGAGGACTATCTCTTCCAGAGTGAGGCTCTGACCTTTGGGTCATAATTTGTGGTCTATAGCTAAATAATTTTAAAGAAAAATAAGGCTTGTTTATGGAGACTTTGAGGAAATTCTGACTCTGAAAGTCAGTCAGTGTCTTTATTTTATAACATATTGCCTGATATTTGTGACCTTGGGATGGAGGTCATGATGACCTATTTTGTGTTTGCTTATATTGAATTTTTTTTTACTGAGCGCACATGAAATATATTCAGATACCGTAAATAAATAATATAATAATAATAATAATATTGTCCATATTTATATTGCACAAAATCCATGCTTGAAAATCTTACTTATGATCCTACGAATGATAGCCCAATTATTAGCTGTCAAATGATTAAAAAATCATACTTTTGTATGCAAGTTCAGTTGTTTCGCGTCGCAAATGGGTGAAAGATTCCCGCAGCTACGTTAAACTCTATATTCACTCACTCAGTTGTGTTTCTTTATAGCCCTCTCCCTGCTGGATTAGACACAGGTACTGCTCTTTAGGGCATCTCAAGTTGCCTTCAGCATTGAGAGAGTTAATTGATCAAAATTTCTAAAAAACTTATTTATTTGCAAACTCCTGTTTTGTTTCAGTAATTTTGGAGAAAACCATCAGAATTCCTCGCTCCTTGTCTGTAAAGGCTGCCTCAATATTAAAGGGCTTCCTCAATAAGGTGAGATCATGTTGGTTCTTTTCTAGAAGTTAAACTAGGGCGGGATGTAGCACAGTGGTAGAACGTTGGACTTCGGAGCCAAAGGTTCCAGGTTCAAATCTCGTCCCGGGGGCCCGGCATCAATGTTCGCGAAAGTTACCT
>JAUTBV010127326.1:0-12480 GCA_032361325.1 Lepetodrilus fucensis | reverse complement strand
TACATCAGTAAATAACAACTTTTGGGTGGATAAATCAAACGTAATTAGTCTCAGATCGAAATTTATTTGTCCATTATGCAGGTCTATCAGGTGTGATATTATGCCTTTAATAATGCACATTTATTATTAATTTTGTGTTGCGTGTTTGTTACGAATGATAAGTATTCTGGTGGTTGTGATTTAAGCATTTTAATAGGATTAAATGATACTATAATGTGTTTTCACCTTTGATATGTGTGTGTTCACAATTCTGAGCTCGCTTATTGCATGTAACATTCGTGGTCATGAACACAGAAACAATCAAGTGTTTGTTATTTTAAAAATCTTTTTGCCTCACCTCGGGATACATTTCTCCACGAGTTCGGACACAATGACTTCCATCTGTGGTCTTCTTTGTGCCGTCTTTATGTGCATCGTCACCGTCGTCCCTGAACACACGTCACAGCATTGGTATCAAAGTGATTTGATTTGATAAATTAGTGCTCAAGTCACGGGGGGAATATTTCACCCACATTCGACTGCTGCATCAAAGTGAGACTCGCATTCAAACACATTTAGTTAATTTAGAGTGCAAACAAATAATTCTACGCCAGATCAGAAAGGTTAAACTAGCACAAAATTCACCTGCAATATATTCAACTACATCATCGTGATCGCGATGGCCATAACAAATTAAAGCCAAGACAAAATATTGACCAAGCTAATAACTACCGTAATTGTAAAAAAAACACAATCATTTATTACCAGCATGACAATTATATATACGTAAAATATAAATTTGTCACGCTATTTTCAATTATTCAGACATTTAACCCTATCTCTGCTGGATTAGTCACATTCACTGCTATTTCCAGTTGCTGTCAGCTTGGGAGATTTTTAAAGCGAACATGAGCTGATTAATCTCAATACCTGTCAGACATCAACTCGGGTTTCTTCTCTTCTTCCGAATCAGAACTGCTGCCCTCCTCGCTGGTATCTGTGTCGCCACCATCAATACGGTAACTCATGACATCGGTCGTTGGCATGGCAACCATGTCTCCATCCTGCTTAGCAACCCTCTCCAAACAATTGCTGTCAGTCTGATCTCCTTCGCTAACGCTTCCTGATCCAAAATGGCCGACATCAGTTTGATCTACCGCGGTCGGTTTGACCTCTAGTGTTGCCTCACACTTGATCTCGGTAGTTCCGATCTCGTCTGGTTCACATTTGACCTCTTCAGTTCCAATCTCATTCACTTCAAGCTTTTGTACTGCAACAATGGATGCTTCACGTGCAACATTTTCTCTGCCGTTCTCTGCTGTATCATTGCCAGTCCCAACATTACATCTGTGAACTTTCTCCCGATTTGTAGATTCATCAATAGTGATGTCAGATCCAGAATTAATGTCACAAATATCGCCAGGTTTCTTTCCAGATGGCGTGCAACTTGTGCGATTATTGATAGCTTGTGAAACATCAGGATGTTCGGCACTATCACGATTAAGCATTTCAGGAGTTTTCATCTGAATAGTACCATCACTATTATTGTCACTATCCACTGGTTCTATCTTAATAACACTCAACATTTCTGGATTGTCAGTTCCAGCATTTTTGCCAGTTTTCGTTACTGTGTTGTCCTCAGCATCGCTACCACTTACGTAATCAACCAACTGTTTCTCAATGACAATCCCTGTTTCCATTGCTGTGTCAGCTTGTTCTAAGTAAGCCACATCGCTGGTGTCCAAACATTTCGAGACTGTTGTAGATTGTTCCATTGTAATTAATTTAATTAAACGATAGGGGTTTGAATGCAGTCAGCATGTAGTCACATCTGAAAAGTTAAAGGATTGGTTGGTTGGTTTGGGGTTTAAAGTCACTTTCTAGAATCTTTCACTAATATCATGACGTGCATGCATATGTACTGGCACTGCTCGACTAGTCTGCATTTCCACCAGTTTTTATAGTGCTAGTTCACTTAGAATATCATGTCGCAGTTAGTACAATGAAAAGTTAAAGCAAGTTTTTGTTACATTAGTATAGAGATTAATACATTTAGCTAGTGTGTCGTATCATTTTATTACACAAATTCCTTTAAAATTAATGGATATTCTAACAAAACAGGGACCTTTTCTCGAAACATTCTTACCAACTTCTTAGCCTAAGAACAGTTCTTAACAATTCCTTTAATAGTATGGCAATGGACAACATTCTTAAGCTAAGAAGTTTGCACAAACATTTTCAGAATAGACTCCATGCAACAGAGGTTACGAGTATGTTTCCATTTTGTTCACAAAATGTCATGAAAACAGTCTAGCTGCAGGAAGTTCCCTAAACAGCGCCTAGCAAACCTAGCCGGCTTGACAAAATAAACCCCACTAATAAAACGACTCAGCTGACTTCCCTCCAGCCACCAGTTACCAGGGGTTTGTTCAAGATCCAATACATATCGATATGTAGTACCGGGTACTATATATTGTTACTGAATCCGTTCAGCCAGCACGTGTAGTAATACATATTGATACTTTTCACTATGGGTCTGGACCCTGTAGTCTTTTGTAGGAAAACCCAAAGCATGAAGCGAATGGACTGGACGCATGCGGAAATCGATTTCCTGTTATTTTCCTATTAATCCATTCAGCGAACTAGTACATGTAGAGAAAAGTATTGTAGCGTAGTGTATTGTATGTTGAGCACACCTCAGCGCAAGTCGGCTAGAAATGATCCGGTTGGCTTGCAAATAGTCTTAACCACAGGAAGTGATATAAGCAGCATACACCTAACCAGTCTGATTAAAATAAGTTCCGAAACTAACACTCAAACAGATATACAGAGGTGCCAAGTCTCTCAAGTTTATCGGAAGATCTCCCGAAAATATAGCAAAATAAACCAATCTCCCAATTTCCCGCTTTTGATTTGCAATCTCCCGCAAAAGAATCGTTTTATCTTGTTTATTTGTTTTTACACATATTTTTGATACATCCACACATGAAAGTTTAAAATATAAATATTTGTATTTAAAATATGGTTCCCTTTCGAAGTTATAGGTGCTAAAGATGACCGAAAAAGTCAGGAAATCACATATTTGGCAGTCTCGGTTATAAACATTTCCCATGCCCCCAGACCCCCCTAGATTACTCAGTTGCTTTGCAACCTCGGGCAACGCGCTTTGAGACTTGCAGGTATTTCTCCCTCTTTTCACATACTGTAGTAGGGAGATCTCCCTCATCACACTCATTTCAATTTGGTACCTCTGGATATATATGATACTCGTTCGTTACGGACTCAGGAAATCGCCATACGAGTAGCGTCAATTTGAACTCTTTGACCGCAACCAATCAGAGCCTCATCTAGATAAACGCTTGGGGCCGTTTAAAACTTTCTGCACTGTTTAACATGTAAACCGGCCACTGATTGGCTAACACTGCGTAGCGGAAGCACGTGACAGGAATGTTGTGTGTGACTGTGAGTTGAGGTGAGGTCAAAGGGCAATCTGATGTGAGGTAAATGCTGATTCAGTCAGATCTCAGCTGGACTTTAATGAGATTGATGCCTAACTAGCCAGTTTAGGCAAATGATGTGTCCCTACAGGTGTGGTGAAATGACTGGGGGTGCACTTAGTGACTGAATTTAGGGATGAAACATCATAGGCAAAGGTGGAGGACAGGGCCAAGTCATTTTTTTTCTACCAAATCGGTCGATTCTCGATTTTAAAATGTATCGACAGTATGCTTAGATAAAGTACCAAAATATTATATTGTAATAACTGTTTTCATGAATGGCACTTGGCTGTTCCGATAGAACTGTCGGTTAAGGACGGTCAGTAAGAAAAACAAATATGAAATATTAGTGAAAATGGTAATTACAATCGAATATGTTGATGTTATATCGAAGGATACAACACTGTTGAACAGTGGATATATTTTCAGAACAAGAATCAACCGATTTGGTAGAAAAATTAGAACAAATACTTGGTCCCTGTCCTCCACCTTTGCCGAAACGGGCGCCGCCGAATTATCATGTATTTCTTAGTTAAAAACAATATTCACTGACCTAATGGAAAAGAAAATGTACACTTGAACACGTGTTCGAATCAGAATTACTATGATCTTTACTTGGTAGCGACGCAATAAACTACTTCTTGTTAGGTAAATTGATGACACCCAATTTTCAGTCTGTGTTTTGGTTCGCCATGTGCTCGCAAATGACCTCGGGTCAACCGGAAGTGAATAAGATTAATATATTCTCAGTAATCTTTTCGTGTAGAGCCCGACCACTCAAACATTATATTAACATTTAAAAAATCCGAAGAAATATAATGTGAAAAATTACTACTTGAAAAAAATATGTTTTAAGGTCAAGGATAATGCGCAAGCGCAATGGGTGAAGTTACACTTCCGGGAATATTCCAGTGCATGTGCGTCTGTTGAATGTCAAGCAAAGACAAGTAATCAGCGAGCATTCGGTTAAAAATGGACGGAAATAAAAAGAGACCGAATATATTTTCACCATATTCTTCTGGTGACCCAAGTATGGATGTTCCAGGTATGTCTTTCTATCAAGTTTTATTAGTTTATTTGGTGTTTTTAGTAGGTAGAGACCTCGTTTCTGTAGAATAATTCTGATGAAATCCATTGCAAAATCATTCGCACATTCGGATGTGTTTTATTAATATTGGGAATTTTGGAAAGATCTCATCCCACACCCCTCTTTTTTCCATGTCTTCCTATCCCACCTTTCACATTGAGAAAACGTTTCTTCCTGAAATGTCATTGTTTCTATGAATGAAACATGTTTTATTCCAATCGAAAACAATGTACATGTTTGTGCAAATAATTAAAATTAAGTAGGATTTAACAATAACAGTTACAGAATGGCAGTATTGTTGGGTTGTATACACGCATATGGCAGTTCGGATTACATGTATTCGGGATAACGCTCTAATAATGTAACCGAAGTTTCCGATGTGCGTTACTTTGTAGACTTAATACATGACGTAAAGTCTACAAATAACATCCAGGTTTCTGGTCACATTGACTGTACTACCCATTGGCCTTGACTATGGCCAGCCCAGGCCGGTTATGATAATGCTTCGCTATACTCACTTCACTGGCAATAATGATAATACTCCTATGAAGGGTAGGGGAGCAAAATGCACAGCTTGGCCCTGTGGCCAGGTAGTGATGATGCTTCCTAATCTTCCTAATAGTCCTGGAGGAAACTACGCTGCCAACTTTTGCGGCAGATAACACCACACTAATTCGAAGTCTAAAACAAAACAGATTAAACTGTAACGAACATTTCCGGACGTAAACAAATTACAGCAGATTCAAAAACAGAGATCTAGTATCTGTCTACAGGAGGTCCATTTTGATTTATGACATTTTCTTTTTGAGGAGAATTTTGAGATTTGTCACCCCCAGGAGTTGGCTGTGCAGTTTGCTCCCATAGCCTTCATAAGAGGATTATGGCAAGTGAAGTGAGTGTAGCGAAGCATTATCACTACCCGGCTGTAAACAGAGCCATGGTATTAGCATGATTAGTCCATGAGTTATTCATCATGCTAACAATGCTAACACTAATTATAGTTTGGCATGAAATGCATTGACACCCCTATTTCGTAGATTATCTTGGTAATCATGGTAATTATTTCATGGAATGAAAAACAAAAAAACTTATTTTCTTATTTGATTTGCCCTAACCAACATTAAAATTTTTTAAATATTGCACAAGTAATAAAATCTGTTATGATCACTAAATATTTTGACTAAAGTATTATTTTTATGCAGAGGGACAATGTTCGAAAGAAGGAACCGGTAAAAAGGCTCAATTTGCAAGTGCTGATGCTCTTCTTCACATACCTGCACATGCAAATTCAGCCTATTTGCCTGTTCATTCTTTCGAACGTCGCCCCTCTGCATAAAATAATACTTACTCAAAATATTTGGTGATCGTTATATAAACAGATTTATTATTACTGGTGCAATATTTGTTTTGTTTACTCTTGAAATAAGAAAATGGAGTTTTCATTCCATGAAGTATTTATCGAGATGATCTACGAAATAGGGGTGTCAATGCATTTCATGCCAAACTATAGACGGCATTGGATTCAATCCAGTGAGTGGTAATTTCAGCGCCGGGATTTTGGTATACTAGTCTAACTAGATTTATAATTCAGGAAAAAAATTGAAAAGAACAAACATGTATGTACATGTGCATGTAGCCTATGACTGAAGATCCGGATTTATATGTATGTTAAATACAGCAATTTGCAATCCATTTGTCAAGGGGATATCGGTGTAACGCCATCTTCATAATAATACAATTTGCAATCGCTTGTGCCCATACACATTTCTTTCTTGTTTACGAGAGATTGTGAAGGACACCGAAACTGGTGTGAACCAGAGTTGGTGTGAACGTTTCAGTGTGAACGATACTTGGTGTGACTGATCGTTCATAGTGAACAAAAGTCAAGCATAGGCTATACGTGTTCACATGTTCAAGCTACATTCATATGCACTCATGTATGAAAATTCATGTATTTGACAAACCTGGCATTATAATATATAATGCATATACTTTGCTATAGTTGTTATAAGGAAGGGTATTTCTTCCCACCAGCATAATTCAATAGGTTATGTACAGATCTATAATTTGGGACGCCCATAACAAATAGTGAAGTATATACGTTCAGTAGGGTAACGAAATGCCCATGTTTATGTTAATTAAATTCACAGGTCGGTATTCTTGCGTACAAACCTTTAAATTAAATGTCAGTGCAGTATACGTGATTTACAAACATTTGAACTGCTATGTAGACAGACAAGAATGTGAGTATCAGTCTGAATACTATTAGACCTACTCACATGAATCGCGTTGACAGATTTTGCTTACTAAGCATTTTATACAGAAAGATCGCTTCGGCTCCATACAAGGTTACTAAGAAACTTACCAGACTTGTATTTTTAACTCCTTCAATATCTAGTGCATGAACCCGGCTGAATAAAAATACGTTTATTTGCTTGATCATTTGTTTACCATTTAATTTACATATTCGTGCCATTTGCGAATATCTTGGTGAATTAATATGTCTGCGTTGTATTTACCAACATTCTCAAAGGGCGATACCCATGGGAAATCCTATAAAGCATCCTATGAGAAGGAATGCTATTGTTCGTCGCAGTTTGCCGTCCCTGATGTCGGCAGGGGGTAACACGTAATGGTCTGGGAGTAGTGGTTATCAAGCTTACACTAAATATATGAATGTAGTTGTCCACCTAATCGTTGGAAACCATAACAGACAGAGAGACAGATAGGCATGTAGACAGACAGACAGACAAATAAGCAGGCAGACAGACAGAGAGGCAGACAGACAGAGAGGCAGACAAACAGAGAGGCAGACAGACAGAGGCAGACTGACAGAGAGAACATGTAACAAGAAAACATGTAACAAGAAAACATACTGTGACAGGCGGACAAACAGGCAAAACCAGGGGACCTATCTATTCTCGAAATGTTCTTACGAACATCTTAGCCTATTCTTAGAACAGTTCTTAACGATTCTTATAGTATGGCTATGAACTGTTCTTATAAGCTAAGAAGTGCGTAAGAACGTTTCCAGAATATGTTGGGCACACTAAAATAGAATTGACGGACGAAATGTTCTTACGAACTACTTAGCCTAGTCTTAGAACAGTTCTTAAGGATTCTTAGAGTATGGCCACGAACTGTTCTTATAGGCTAAGAAGTGCGTAAGAACGTTTCCAGAATAGGCCGGTAGACACTAAAATAGATTGACGGACGAAAGGACATACATAGACACATTGCTTCATGATTGCAAGCCATACCTCTAGGTGAATTCCAATACCTAGCTCTGGAATTCAAGATAAGATCTCTATAATATTATAGTCAACTTATTTACGCTCCACCAGGGTATACGAGCACTGGTATATGGGTAGCCTACTGTGTATGTCGTGTTCCTGTGACGAGGCCAGTCAAGCTCAATTACCTGTGCTGTATGAACTGATATCTTGTCCATTGATGTATCGGTGATCGAATCCCGATCACAATCAACAGGCGACGTCAATCAAAGAGGGCAAGGGGTGGCACAATCTGCATATATAGCAGCGCCCTGAGACTCATACCTTTAATACGCTTACGTGCGTATTAATTATATATATATTATAGATCGAGATAAGAGTTCGTAAGACCCGGCTATTTCAGTAGCAAGTAAAGCAATAAATTAAACTCAACAAGGAAATTACAAGTAAATGACAGAACTATTTTGAGACAAACCCTACTGGTCCTCGGTCCGCTCATTGTAGGACATGAAAAACGTTGATTGTAATGAAGAATAAATAAACAACTACGTTTCTGAGGGCACGTTTGCAATTCCATTCATTATACTAACTATAAGCTGGTATTTAGAGCGCAGTGTGTACCCAGATATACGTCAGTTATACGTGTCTGTTTCATCATCAAGGTGTTATTGAGAAACAGCAAGTGTCCTGTGCATTGCGCTTGTAATAAGTAGACGGGTGTAGTTGATATATCACGTCGTAATCTCACGACTTTCACCACACGACATAGAGTGACTTTTATCACTACAATGTAAGTATGATATATTATACATGTCCACACTCTGATGTACATGCATTCGTGTGTTTTTTTTTAATATATTAATATCCCGGGGAGTTTATGTATTATCAACGTTTATGTCGCGTATGTTTCTCTCTGACGCAATGTTCCTGGGTATCGTTTCTCGAAGCTCTCATATCTACTACGAGACAATAAGTACTCTCGTAGCCATCTCTAATAGGCCTACATAGGGATTGTGCACTTACGAGAGCGTTGTGGTCTCATAGCGGATATGAGAGCTTCGATAAACGATGTTAAGCAACGTATCATGTATTAACCGTAATAATCGAAAGTTAAATCAATTTCTATGAATACCGATTTAAATTCCCCAAAAGGTAATTACAACTTTGGATACAGGTTAATATTATGCTTGATATAGATAGAGACCATCCTTTGCTCTTCACGTGCATGCGACCCACCAGTCGTCAGCACGGTATTGCATGGGGATATATCACTGAAGCTGTCTAATTCATTACGGCATTCCCAAAACTCATACGTATGACCTTCCGTCCCCTTGGACTTTGTGTCTACATGTATCCATGGCTAGAATAAGCTGGCTACAAAACACTGGACATAACAGCATGGTTCAGCATGTATAATGACCGTATATATCTACCAGAACATCCAGGCAACGTTAAACCCTGTGTTTAACAAATATGTGTTACCCGATCCCTGCCCTAACTACACGGGTATGGGTACAAGGCGTCATTGTTCTCTCTGTTCAAGATAGATTGCTGTCCTTGAGCCTTCCTATAGGGTTAACTAGCCTCCTAGGGAGGCAATAGCATGTCTGGGCGTCACACTGTGTGGAGTGACATGTACCCCACGAGTAATTCAGGTCCATGTGATACAATTGTAAAATATTCAGGTCGTTTGAAGGTCTCAGCGTCTGAAGAACGTCCTCGATACGGCCAGGTTTAGGTCTACATCTGTTTTCTGTAACCATGATCCAGCATCGAAGCTATACGGACCTTTTATCAAGACAATATGATGCTCCATTTTAGAAGTTGCTCTAAAGACATTGCAAAATTTGGTTTGAGCATGAAATCGTACTATAAAATACCGTCAGGTTCAGGTCTACGTTCGTACGTTGGGGCCTAGTACATCTGCCCAACATATCTGAGTACAAAGTTTCAACTAGCGTCAATGTACATGTCGTTATTGCTATGTAGAATGTCATTAAACACTTAAAACAACATATTAACATGCTGATCCCGGGTGTAGTTCTGTAATATCATTTGAGTGCATGAGTGCATGTCACACTTTTTTCGTGCTTACCTGTACCCTACCTTGAACACAACGAGGGGTAATGTTCGACCGTTGGTAATACCATATGCCATTTCCTAACGCAGCCTTTATTTAAAACTTACAGACCGTTTTGCACGATAAGACTGGTTGACACATCCAATGCATATATAATGAAAACATTGTTCCATTGACGGCGTTGTATAATACGATACCAAAGTTCAGGAATTCTGCTTGTACAGTTTGACAGTAAACAGTATCACAACAGACCGCAAAGGTCACATGAAACTAGTATTACATCTTTGATATTAATAGCATTAATTAATAGCTGATAATATACATAGTCCTTACATGCTCATTGTTCTAGTCTAACTAGTTCAGGGGCATGTGTCGTACAGTGTACAATATTACTGTCGTTCAGTCATGCGCCCTGACCAAAAGTAGTGTCTTCTCACGAACTTGCATCTTCTGAAATCGCTGCTTCGCCTTGTTCACTTTAGGTTGCCGACCGAGCATTGGTCTGAATATCATATAGCAGTGTAGTGGTAGATATCAAATATATCATGTTAAATGGTGTTGAATACCACAGTGCAATACTAGCCCCGAAGACAAATACCCCCATTAAACCATGTATGACAGTTTGTGTTTTACCTTCGATTTCGACTATTTGTGATTATTTGTGACATACACACACACACACACACACACACACACACACACCCTTCCTTTTTTAGCTGTTATCTTGGAGCTATATTTTGTTGTGTATTTTCCTTGCTGTCCACCAATGAACTATAAGCTGAATGCTGAGAAGATCTTGCTTGGTTTCCAACCAACAAATACCCTTTATCTAATAGTATAAGTCATGCGTCAGTGCGTTATGTTCCTACGATTTATTGCTGCAAATACACAATGCTTTCCATTGTATGATGATGCATTTGACACTATTTCTTTGATATGGGAGTACCAGTCAGCAAATAGAACAACTCACCTATGTTATTTTCTTTGGTATAATGTAAATTTATGTATAAGACTGATGCAATATATGATATTATGTTACCGCAGTGAATAAATATTCTGTTCTGAATGACGGAGTATATATTACAACATCAGAACCGACACCAAAAGTTATATTGACCTAAACTTGTACATATATCTAGAAGCTACTAGTACTATAGCATACATGAATATTATGTCGATCCATGCTGTACAAACAGTTGTCACTCATTCTCACTAATTAGATACAATTGCGTATCCGAAATTGAGCAACATTCAACCACATATTAAGTTAAATCGTAATTGACCAAATGATTATACCAGATGTAACGTGTAACATGCAAACGTCATAGTACTTTACCTATAATAGTTCAGGGCAAAATATAATTTAATATACTATATAGAGGTAGACCGTACTGTATCCGTTAACCCTCTCCCTGCTGAAGGCGACTTGTTTCCCGATCACATGCAGAAATAGAACACTTTGATTTTATTCAGCAGAGAGAAGGTTAAATAATACATCTGTCGATTTCACATTTAATCTCAAATACGCACCAACGACATACTAGTATCTGATGCCCTAGGGCAACAATGCTTCGTGGGTGTTATTGTATTCAAATTAGCTGCTGAATCTGGCCAAGCAGTGAACCGCGATTGATGAAGAAAACCATAAGTTCTATTAATGCTTGTAGTAAAGTAAGCCTCAATATGATCAGAACACTACTGGACATAACATCACTGGACAGTGGGCAGTGTTCTCCTGTCACGGACACGGACATAGATGTATACATGTACATCTCTCTTTGATGTCTGGTCTTGCACGAACGTATACACGGACAATGCAGCCCATTCTACCAGACTCCACGGGGTAAAGATGAGGATTCCTTTACTAGGATCACATATAATATTCCCAACTTTAGTGTCATTGTTACCAAGGTATAAGATCCTTTTTTTTTACATTTTGTAGTTGATAATATTAATTATTCTAAGAGCATGCCTTTATCGGATGCTGTAGTGAATGTATTGTACTTGGAATAAGGTACAGAGTTCCTCTGAGATTGATGAGTTTGTGAATATCGAATTGTTCTACCTCTAAACCAGCAGTAGTGTGGCCTACTAGCAGGGCGAGGTTTTACATAAGATTCTACCCAGTGTTCACAATAAATTACAATTCGGTGTATGGTTCGCATGTTTGTTAAATCGATACGTTCGTTCGCATAACGTAATAGTTCGTTATTTGGGACGTTGTATTAATATGACAACCCTTTTCATCACACCTGTCAGGGATTATGACACCTTGCAATCCGATATCTACTGAGACATATGTACATGCATTCTAGGATGTACTTTGCCTTGCTGATAGCAAGAGAAGCCTACTGTCGGTGTCAAATTATGGAGCCAATGATACATTCAACGCCAGTTGTGTAATAGTCCTATACTAACTTTACAATGCTCTCTAAATCTGTACTATATTGTGTTCTCCTCTCTCCGTGCTGGATTTAGCACAGTATCATTTGTATATAGGACATAGGGCCTAATCCTTTCTATCTGTAATGTCTGTACTTTCTGTCCGACGCATGCGCAGTTATACTGTGCGGTGTTGATCCTTGGTAACTGCGCATGCGTCGG
>JAUTBV010127315.1:0-12481 GCA_032361325.1 Lepetodrilus fucensis | reverse complement strand
AATAGCATGTTCATATTGCGATTAGTCGTTGATATATATTAATTTGAACATTGTGGCGGTGCAACTCAAAAATATTACTTTTGACAGAATATGCTTACAATATGCTTTATAACATATGTTTGTTTAATGAACAGGTTCAAACTAGGTGTTTTTTATATTCTATATACTACAGGTGGTAGTCAAAATCGTCCTGGCCCATGGACTAATATATACGCATAATGAAATGGTATATCTACAGAACGAAACTTATTATATTTAGCAGACTTTATCTAGTGTGGTGGAGTACTCCCGAAAATATAGAAATGTAGGCATAACAAAGTGCGATTTCCTGATATCTAAGAAATGAAACCCTCACTTTTATCTAGTGTGGTCTGAGGGTGTGCTCCCTGAAAATGTCGAAAGGTGTAAGTGCGATTTCCTAACATCTATAGAAATACAACCCACAATATGCTATCTATTGTGGCCTAGCTTGGTGGCATACGCCCCGAAAAATCGTGGTCTGGGGGTGTGCTTCCAGAAATGTTTTAAATGTGCAGAGGTGCCGTCTCCCGAAAATATAGCAAAATAAACCAATCCCGCTTTTGATTTGCAATCTCCCGCAAAAGAATCGTTTTATCTTGTTTATTTGTTTTTACGCGTATTTCTTTTTAATTCTCAGGTTTTTATTTAATCGGGCTTTGGTGGTTGGAGGTGGGGGGGGTATGCCCCCGGACCCCCCTAGATTAGTATTCGCCCTCTTTTCACATACTGTGGTAGAGAGATCTCCCTCATCACACTCATTTCAACTTGGCCCACCAGGTGTGTTCCACGAAAATGTGCGATTTCCTGATATCTATAAAAAAAATGTGTGGTCTGGGGGTATGCTTCCGGAAAAATATGGGTTGATTTTATATGTATTCTTTTTCAATTCTATTGTGGTCTAGTTAGGTGGTGTGCGCCCCGGGAAATGTTGTTATGATAAAATGCGATTTCCTCGCATCGGAAAAGATACTGACATCTTTTAGTACCTATGCAAATGTTATGAACAGAAATTTTGAAATGTAGGCGTAATGAAAATCAATCTTAGCTACTGGCATGGCATCTTTAGAAAGATCAGACACCTAAGCTAACTACTAGGGTCTAATATAAAGGCGGTTTCCAGAAAGTTTGAAATACAGGCATGGCTAGATGAGATTTTATTTGCATCACGAAATGATTCTGTAACTTGTTTTCCTGCCAACCTGTACGGTGTTGTGAATGCAAGCATCTTGAAAGCGGTTAAAAAAAAAAAATTGGTGAGAAAATGTTTAAAAAAAATTAATCTGAGAAATATTGTTTATTTGATTGTACGCGTATTTTTCGTATTTTTTAATATATCCACACATGAAAGTTTAAAACATAAATATTTTGATTTAAAATAGAGTTCA
The DNA here is from genome assembly GCA_032361325.1 of Lepetodrilus fucensis. Lineage (NCBI taxonomy): Eukaryota > Metazoa > Mollusca > Gastropoda > Lepetellida > Lepetodrilidae > Lepetodrilus > Lepetodrilus fucensis. The sequence goes on along the minus strand of JAUTBV010127315.1, from coordinate 11,075 downwards.
CTTTTCTTTCGAAGAGTTTTAAGTGCTAACTATGACCGAAAAGGGCAGGAAATCACGTATTTGGCTGTCTCAGGGTTTTTTTTAATCGGGGGTGGGGTATGGCATACCCGCTTCCGACGGCCTTGACATAGTTGATGTATGTGTCTCTATCTCTGCATAGGTGGTGTCTGTGTGTCTATCTATCTCTACATGGGTGATGTATATGTCTCTTATATGTCATAATAATATCTACATAGGTAATGTCTGTGTCTTTATTATTACATAGGTAATATCTTTGTCTTCCGCACTGTATATGGACCACACCATGGCCAACCGGATTGTTGAAGTCTTCTTGGAGATGCTGGCCAATACTAATGTGAGTGCGCAAACATTATCAAACAACATTCATGCCCGACACAATCAGGTTGCCAAACATGAAGCGGTGATGTTATATAATATAGGCATCTAATAAAAAATATATGTCATAATGAATACAAAAATGAATTGAAAAGTTATAACTGTTCATAGGTAGAAACAATTTACACTTGGAATTGACATAGAAATGAATGTGCGGTTAGATTAACCATGTGCATGTATTTATGCATGTTATAGATGTTCATCCAAATTATGTAATATATTAAGGTAGTATATGTTTATTTGTAATATAGTTTTAGTTTAAGGTTATTCATTTCATAGTGTTAGTATATAAGTAGGTATTGGTGAACTAAAATCTTCATACCCAGATCACGTTAATATTTATACTGACGGTTCAAAATCCCTGACATATTAAGTATAAATATTATAATTTGTATACAAGGTTTATTTGTGTATTTGTGTCGTGATATATGACAGTTAACACACGGCCCTCGGGCGTTACCGGCATGTAATGCACTCCGTTTCATGAATTACCCCTCGGGCTGCGCCCTGGGACTAATTCCTTCAACGTCGTGCTTTACATACCGTAACGCCCTCGGGCGGTGTGTTAACCGTCACATAGGCCCCTACTCGTCATCATTCGTTCAAATTTGTCATATACGATTGTTTCAGTTATGTATAGCTGCTGAACAGTCAAGTTAATCATGGTCAAGTTTTCAATAAATGAGTATGAATTTCAATTTGTTTGAATTATTTTTTTAAGATATTTTTTTGTAGCAATATCACTCGGGTATGTGTTTTATACGCCCCTGTATATATGGATTTATCCCACGAACATTGTTGACAGTACATGGTGTAGCTAATGGTGGAAACTAACAGGACTCTTTCCCTCACATCTCAGTTTGTCTGAGGTTCAGTGATAATGCAGTACAGTAGACCTCGTATATAACGGAACCATTTGGGACCAGCTATTTTTGTCCGTTATATGCGAAGTCCGTTATAAGCATATGCCGTAATTAGCGTTAGACGCGACCGGAACTTCAGATTCAGTCCGTTATAGGCGAGTGTCCGAGGCCGGTATATGCGATGTCTACTGTATATGCCTATGCTCGAAAGCATGCTCAAATCGCTGCAGTATTATTCACCACGACTGCTCTAACATACGTCTTCTATTCAAGTATTTAAATACAACAATGCACTAGACATAATTATTTGGATTTATTAGAAAGAATAGTTCATGATATATGTAAAGAATATGCAGTTCAATATATACAACCCCAGACAAAACAATCATCATACTTCATCTATGCATCTATATGTATACTAGTGTTCCAACACATACTTGCTAATCTATGACACGATATAATCGTCTTAATGAAGATGGAAACAATTACACAATCTATTAATGATCTGCTGGTCGCAAAGATTAATTATTATCATTGGCATAAATGAAAATACACATTTTATTATTACTGTATATTACAGACTTAATATTTTCAGTGAACATGTCAGTATACACATATTTCTTACATCTATATTACTTATCAATGAACAGATTGTTTTTACATCAATATTCATAAACTCATTTTTATTGCATGGCTGAATTTATGTGATTTGTACATACATGTATTTGCGTCAGTCACACACACATGTCATCTTTGAAATGAAATATTAGATACAATGAATATAGTGTTTTCTACAATTCCTACACAGTACAGAGAGGAATTTAAAAAAATGGCTTGCAAATATGAAAGTAAAAATGTTCTTCAAATATTTTTTAGATTGCAAACATGATACATTTCAACATTTCATGATATTCGAGGCAATGATTGGAGAAACTATGCAAATAATAAATGGAAATAATAATTATTGGCATGCAAATGAACGGGTCAAAAGGTATTTTATTCAGTTAATTATTAGCACCATTAAGGTGCATTACTGAGCAATATTCTAGCAATATACTACATGTACACATATATCACATGGCTAGATAAAAGACAAATCACTAAAATGTTTCTTGGGCACTATTACAACACATCACTTTAAAGATCCTAGTGCTATTTGTATTGCTCTATATTAATTTGTGGAGATTTGGGTTATCTCTCATTTTCCTGGGTAATACTTATCCAGTCATTTCATAGTGTATATTCCGAGTGTCTCTTAACAATTTCTTGTAAAAGTTGAAACCAGTCTCCGTCTGCGGGTTCTCTCCCGAGCGCTAATCACGCCTCAAGTCCTTTCCATTCTGTTTAATTATTATGTCTTCATTAACATTCTATTCAAACACTTAACATTTTATTTATATAAACTTGTACACTTGTAAATATCTACAAGAGAGAGACAGGCTTGCAGTATTTCTATTGCAATATGTCGAATTTTCAGTGTAAATATCAAGATTACATAGCTGAAAGGCATACAATCACAGTTTGTTGACATATTTCATGGTCAAATGTATTTTACCTGAAAGTATGTACATTTGATTTTTATACACAAGTATATTGGGCAACAAGCTACATTTTTCCGCATATCCCATTAGTTTTCAATAGTTTCATATTTGTTCATACCGGTATTACTGTTTTTTCTCTCACAATTTGATTATCGCGAGATCAACACAAAGATACAAAAATATGAACAAATATGAAATTATTGAAAATCAGTAGGACATGCAGAAAATGTAGCTTGTTGAGATTATTGTTGCTCAATATACTTGTACAGACAAATAAAATGTACAAAATTTCAGGTAATATGCATGATCATGAAAGGTATCAACAAACTAATTGTATGCCATTAAATAAATGTTTACACATATTTCCATTTGTTAATATAAACAAAAATGATTCCCAAGAAACAAATAATTACATTTATGCAGCCTCGCAATATGCAAATATATGGCTATATTACAATGAGTGGCATCATTCATGTATTAAAACTATTTACAAATTAATGTCCTTATGTACAATGAATGTATAAAAAAAAAATGATATGCTGATATATTTTTTGTATGTATTCTGAGGCCTGTTCAGAAGGGTGAGTTTACGCGAGTTATCGCGCGACGTCACATATGAAGGATGAAGGTTTCCAAGGCGATTTCACGCTTGTTTGTGCCCTCCTGAACAGGCCTCTGATATGTTCTACTGGTATCTATACATAGTTTTGTCATTTCAAATCCATACTGGCAAACATACAAGTGGCGTTGTAAATGTCAATCAATTTCATAATTTACCTCTCCAAAATTATTCCAATTTTCTTTCGGATTTCTTTCAATATTCTTTGATTTTATATCTCAGGTGGTAGACCCACTACATCATCAACCATTATGTGTTGATTGTGAATCTGGATAGTCTTAATAATAATCACAATTATTATCACAATATTAAATCTGGCCCCGAGATTTCTAAACGTTTCTGATTACGATATCATGTCCATGCTCAACTCAAAATTTTGTTTACAAATCCTTCTGAATGTGAGCATGAAATTATACTCAAAAAGTGTTGTAATCTCTAAACATTCTTACAAACCTATTAACCTCTTAGAACATTTAGAGAATAGGCCCCAGATCTTTATATACAACTCTATGTATTTTTTTTCTGGAATATGCACACAAAAATATCTGAAATATTTTGTTTTCCTGGCTTTGATTAATGATCATGAATGAAGTCTACTATGAACTATGAACTTATTTTTATCAATATTTCAATTGTTTGTGGATTCATCATCTTAGTATGTAGCGCTTCACGAGCAATCCGAATATAACGGTTAGCATAGATATGCTAGCTTTGAGGACGGCAGCGACATTAAAGGAAGGACAATAGGGACATTGATAGGACCCGCAAACAAAACATATGTTTAAGTTGAACAAGTTGTACGTCGTGTACATAGTCGTGTTATGCATTCCTGAAAAGAAATGGAGAAAAAAAGCGTTAATATATTTCACAAATTGTCAATGTTCAAACATGAGCAGAAACGTCATTTTGCCCCAAAGTCTAAACATTCCACCTTTGCACTCCCCTCCCCCCTCCATCCTATTGTTAATACTTCGAATTGCTATAAATTGAATTATTTTCTCCTCTTTGAATTAATAGAAGAAATACGGTACTCATAATTTTTTCAATTGACTGACATTAAACCTAGAAAATACGCTACATGCTGCAACTTTCTTTTAATCCAAGAGAAATTTGTTGCGCATTTTGTAAAATACTTTCTCTGCTGCGTAGTTTGAACTCACCAGGCTCGTAATAGTCGTACACCCGCATCCGGTGTTGTATAGTGGCGTTAGCGACCGGGTACCAGCGATCAGCTCTGAAGTACACGCACGTCTTACTGGCGTCCAGCTGTTAAAAAAAAATAGGTAAAGAACACGTTTACAAATTTGACAGAGTAAAGTACTTGTACAATAGGACTGCCACGTGACCATACTCTCAAACCAGACAAAACGGCTAGCTGGTAAGGCAAAAGAAAGTGCAGGTATTGCTGATCTACAGACATTGCTTTCAACAATTTTACAAAAAGTAGCACTATGTACCGAGTACTCACATTACATCAACCACAATTTAAGAACCATATGATTGTAATAAAAATAATAACAACTATAATGTCTAGCAACATTTCCATTTCAAATGCTAGAAGGCTAACACACTCACAGTTCAATCTTATCCTACCAGGTACCCATCCACAGCTGGTGGTACACTGGAGCAGTGTGGATCAGGGCATTGTTTCTCGAAGCTCTCCTATCTACTACGAGACCATGAGGACTCTCGTAGAAATCTCTAATACACTTGTGCACTTACACTTGCTATAGTCTCAGTGAATACGAGAGCTTCGAGAAACGATACCCAGATTATTTTGCTGAAGATGTTGTGTAATACTTACATAGCTGAAATAGAAGACGACCTTTTTCCCGTAGAACTCTGCGCGCTTGAGGTTGGGTACGATGCCGGATATAACGTACTCGCGGAGGGTGTTGTTCATGATGACGTAACCGGTGGGGATGTCCACCTCCAGTACGGCCAGACCACTGGTCAGACTCTTGTCCGTGTATGCCCAGCTGTGGAGATGAGGAGAGACACACATTGAGAAAATGCCGTTTTTATTTCGTATATGGAATTAGGTCTTGAGGCACATGTACAATTGGGGCGGGATGTAGCGCAGTGGTAGAGTGTTGGACTTCGGAGCCAAAGGTTCCAGGTTCAAATATATTCAAATATATATTATTATTTAAAAAACAAAATGTCTTCTATTTTTTTATAAAGATTTTAGAGCCGCTTTCAAGATTCTTTCACTCATATTATAGCTTTTGTCAGTTTAGGGTAGTAGAAACCTGCAACATACGTAGCACTGAATGTTGCAGTAAACCTGGGAGCACTGGCTGGTACTGACAGACCAAGTTTATATTTGGGTTTAAAGCCACAGATTCTTTTGACTTATAATCACAGATTGTAAGCTTAGGACAGAAGTAAGTCCGCAACATCCATAGCACTAATTTATGCTACCTTGCACATCATTTCTTTCTATTCATACCTCAGATTAACGTACAAAATATTGCAGTCAATCATTAATGTGAGTGAGTGAATATGGAGTTTAACGTCGCTGTGGGAATCTTTCACCCATTTGCGACTAGCAGTCAATCATTAAATGATATCAGATGGTAATACATGTTTTATGGCCCGAGTTTTACACAACACACAAATCTGAAATCAGTTTAGATAAATCTGCTGCATGGTCACCTGACACAAGGAGACATTTCCATGACGGAGAAATTCCTGCCTCCCCAGGTAATGTAGTCGATCATCAGGTCGAAGAACTTCATATCATTCTGCGTCGGTTTCAGAAACTGCGGATACTCAACATTCACAGTTGTAGTCAGCTGGAATGATAATTAACATGGGTGATTTTATGTCAAGTAAGTTGCATTCTCACAAGAGCTTTAATTAACCCTCTCAATGCTGGATGAGGCACAGGCCCTGCTTTTTAGGGCATCTCCAGTTGCCTCCAGAATCGAGAGTTAACCCAACTTGCTTTATGTAATTTAAGCTCGTCTTCACACAAGAGCTCTTTAAACCAACTTGAAACTATTTTAGCGAATTAAAACGGTCAAAATGTTCAGATGTTTTCAAACGGTGTCACGAAAACGGTTTACTAAGCAAAATGCAACCATTTCAATGAAAGCTGTTTAAGGCAAGCAAGTCGTGTGAACTGTCAAAACTGTGTCAACAAGTTGTGCTTGCGTATATCACGTTTGTCATCAGTACGTCTGTTTCATCAGCGTCTTCTCACTACTACTGCCATTGTCACTGTCTAACTTTCTTATTATTATTATTGTTATTATAATTATCAATGACATAAATCAGGTAAGAAACAAGAATATGTATACATGTATTTACATATAAAATATAAAAGAATTAAAATAATAAAAGTACAAATTTGTCTCACCTGCATCAACGCGCGGCCAGTTCCTCTGGCTGCGATCTTCATGGCTCCCCACACGATAGGCAACTGAATAAAACGTAAGTACATGTATTATACATCATGGACTTTCTCTGTAAACAATTACATGTGTCCATGGATATGGATCTTACGCCGCTGTCAATCTCCCAGGTAGTGATTATGCCAATCGGCCAATCAGAATGCAGGTACACTTAAAGCTGGGAATAACTTGATTAGCCACGTGGCAAATTTCCGACAAACAACATATTGCAAGGCTAGCATAATGCAGGTGACAACTTTGTATTCAGGTATAAATGACATTGTGAAACCATGTTGAGTGGAAGAAATGCCAACATGAATGTTCTGTATTGACCTGATCTTCTGTTTGCATGATTAGCACATGAAATAGCTTGCCAGACATTTCGAGGGGGGCGAGGCTTCGCTTGGCTAGCGTAAGGTCAATTGTGTAGACAAATTAAATATACATACTTTCAGGTAAATACATTTTACTATTAATCATGTCAACAAACAGTCATTTTACATCTTTAAACATGATATAATAATAATACATGTAATATATTAAATTAGTCAATATTAATTCTGCAATTTTGAAACATATAAATAATAACAAAATTGATTCAAAGTTTACCAACAAGATATAAGCATGAATGCTTGAGGCATTCTTTAGCTAATTGGTCATGAAAAAGATAGTACTACGGAAAAATAGAGGTCATTTAACATGTGTATTACCAGCATCAAGGTTATTAAGAGTAAGTGCTAATATATTAATTTGCGCAAGTTGATTTCTTCAAATACATCATAATGACAACTTTAAAATATCACTCAATACTAAGTAATGATTATGGAAATAAAAAGCCCTAGGCTAACGACGTGAATGATTAATATGGGAGAGAAAACTGCTAATTTGTTCAAATGCATGATTTCTTGTCAAAATCGTATTACGAAGTGAAAAGGCAGAGTCCTCGGGGTGAAATATGTCATTCAATATCGTACAGATTATTTATCAAAAACTATTTCTGACACTGGATTGAAGGACACACTGGCACTAAAATTATCTAAAAAATTATCAACAGTAACCTACATCCTTGTAATACACAAACATAATTAATAATTAAAAACTATATAGAAAAAAGTCAAGTTTATAGACAAGTTAAGAAAACATGTTGATTTTAACTTAAAGTGGCTTAAACAGAACAATGAGGGTGTGGCAAATACAGTGTGACATTGCCTATACTATATTATTACCCCAGCGTAATAGGACGTATCAGTTTCTAGCGTTTCCATTTGTTGAAATACCATGGCCAGCATGGCCAGGACTACTTTTGGTAGTACTAGACACGATCGATAGTTAAATATATCGAACAACAACAGACTTGTATTATTATGTGATCAGTGACAGTTAAGAACATGAATATAACCGAAAGTATATATGATAAATAAAATAAATGGTAAAATGATATCAAGTTAATTTATCTTGTAGTGATACACACGAGATAGGCGGAGAGTTTTTCAGAGTTATCTCCGCCTATCTCACGTGTATCACTACAAGAGCTCACGCACCAGTCACATGTCTAGTCTCTGATTGGTTGCTTATATAATTTATTAAAATATTCAAACTGGCTAACACTAACATTTAGTAACAGTAGTAGAAAACAGAGTTCTATATAGATAGTGATCCCACTCCCAGGGTATTTGACGGAGGTTAGTGTAGTCATAATCATGATAATGGTTTGGGTTTTCGACAGCTACTTTTAAATACACTTGGTTCAAAGTATTGGTGTTGCAGTGCCATTTTGTCCACAGCGGTGGAAAGGTTTTTGGAAGTACAAACATGATGTTATGTATGTCAAGTGAATGTACTTTGCAGGTTGTGGCTTAGAACTAGTCCAAAACAACCATAAACATCTGTGATATTATGTCTTTAACGTCACTGCAGGAATCCTTCACCCATTTGCGAAATTGCGACAAACATTATTACTGAAGGTGATGTCAATATGATCATTAGTTCAACTAGTTAAACATCTGCCTTTTATGGGAGGGCTTTAAATTAGCCCGACTAAAGCCCTCCCATAAAAGACTGATGCTTAACTACTAGTAGTTGGAACTGTATGATCACCTATCGCTATCCTCTGCCCCATAGGGTGATCCACTCAATTTACTCATTGAGTTGAATGCTTTAAACAAATGCTTGAATGCTTTAAATAATGTTATTCAAATAAAGGGGGGGGGGGGGTAATAAATACAATTGAAAAATATATTATTTTCTTCAAAATAAAATAAATAAATATCCAGTTAATCCGGCAATCTGATTGGTCCACATGACACCAAAACATTGCATTCATACTTCGACGAACGAAATTTTCTTAGGTGGCATTGTGACGTCACGTTATATATGACGTCATCTATACTTGACATCAGCAAAATATCAATACGCCGCTTCTAAAATGTAGACTAAAATCATTGATGCATTATGTCAGACTATTGAAACAAATAATTCCCTACCAATTTGTTATGTTATTTATTTACAAGGATTGACTGGAATATCTTTTGCGTTCATCGAGGTATGTACGTAAAAACCGATGTGCACACATTTGTATGAACCGGCGGATTCATACAGTTTGCACTTCGGTTAAGAAATAATAAATTCTCTTTGAGTCCCAATAACCTTTCCAAATTTAATGTTCAACAGTTCAGTTACTAGTATTTCCAAGTCACAGTTGGGTAGGCAAGTTCTTTGAACTTAACATATTGAATAACTGATGTCGTCACCTATGGGTGAAATATTCCCGCCCGTGACGTAAAACAATAATACACTCACTGAATAACTGAGGTGACAAACAAACAGACTATTAACAAAGGGTGTATTGTGGTATTCTCATTTAGCCTGTATTTAATACTTGATATATAAACAAGTACAATCAGTCCATATCTGTATGTTTTGCAACCCTACATATATCGACATTATTATCATACACATGTATATAGCATAAATATCCAAAATAACTGCTCAAATGTGCATATGGGAAATGGCCCATTATCTGTGTGTATAAGTACTATTATACAAGCAGATTTCAAAGCGTCCATTTAACATGTTTAATCAGAGTTCTCATTGTGCTGATGCAATATGTTGATTTGGGGATATTATCATCAATAAAATACACTCCATTATCACTATGATCAGGAATAAGGAAATGACAAAATTATGTGATTAATATTTTATATTAATTATTTAACTTTGAAATAATATGTGTTGAGTATTATTTTAATAATCAATTTTGCATTTTCCATTTAAAAGTCCTTTTCCCATTTTAAAATCCTGCAGCGACGTTAAAACTCCAAATTCACTCACTCCCATTTTAAAAATAAAAATGGTGCACTTTTAAAGTGATTCATACACATAGGGGATTTGACATGCCCAATTTTATTATTGGTCATATGTAATATAATATAGGGCAATATTTGCAAGAATCTGAGCTTTCAGGGATGAAAATGCACGAAAACACATCAAAATACGCTAGTTCACTTGACGATTGTAAATAATCGCTTGCTTTGAAATTGGCAAGGCCTTCTCTTAACAGGTTTCTCTGCACGAAATACACTGGTTTCTTGCACATGACGTACTCATCACAGGTTTCTCTGCACGGATCGCATGGTTTTCTTGCACATGGCGTAACTTTGATGAAGTCACATGTCAACATTGCATCTTCCTGTTCATTTACAGGTTATGTAAATAAACAACTTAATATGAGCATATTTATCGATAGCGGGTCATTTTGAAGGAATCAATCACACTATGTGGTGCAGGATCATCAGCTCTATAACTTTGATTTTGGTGTACGAGTAACTTTAAATGGAACATGTCAAATAAATTACCATTCACGACAGACAGTTTTAGCAGTTAAAAGAAGGTGATAACCTGGAGTTGTCAAATTACGTTGGATTGCGCGTATCGTCGGTGTAGAAGACTTATGGCCTGTGTGTGTACATATAGTGTAAATATTTATCTTAGCATATGATCCACACACAGGACAGTAAACATGGCCTAATCGGATCCATTCGGAAACCAATTATCAGAGGATACTATGGATCGGATACTATAGCCATCTGTGACTGAGTATATTTCTGCAGACAAAACAAATGTACATACTTTCAGGTAAAATATGGGAAAGATTTCCGCCCACACCCCTCTTTTTTTCCATGTTTTCCTCTCCCATCTTTCACATTGAGAAAACGTTTTGTCCTGAAATTTCATTGTTTCTAGGAATGAAACATTTTTT